>APFE030324067.1:532-56554 GCA_000404065.3 Pinus taeda | reverse complement strand
TTAGTTTGAAGGAATTCAAAGGGCATAGTGAAGCATTATTATTGGTAATTGATGCCTTGAAGAAAGAAAATGGAAACACCTAGTAAGCAACCTAAAAGCTCTAGCACGACTCATGAAGAAGAGGAAGAAATGCAACATGATATATTAAAATTACAAGACCAATTGCAACAAATTTCACTCGCAAAAAAAGTAACAGAAAATAAGATGGATGGTTTAAAGAAAGATGTAGAAGCTAAGATGGATGGTTTAAAGAAAGACATAGAAGCTAAGATGGATGATTTAAAGAAAGGCATGGAAGCTAAAATGGATGGTTTAAAGAAAGGTGTAGAAGCTAAGATGAATGATGTGGAAGCTAAGATGGATGGTGTGAAAGCTAAGATGGATGGCGTGGAAGCTAAGATGGACAATTTGAAGACAGATTTGACAAAGTTTCTATAAGAAATTCTTACTAATGGTGAAAGGGTAGTAAATGAAAATCATGATGAGAACAAAATAAATGTTAATCATGATTTCATGGACTCTAACGTTGGATCGAAGAACCACCATGTTCCAAAGATCGATATGAGGAAGTTTGATGGCAAGGATCCTGAAACATGGATAGTATAGATGGAGCAATTTTTCGATCTCCATAATGTGCAAAACACACAAAAGGTATGCATTGCAACTTTATATTTGGAACCAAATCAGTTTGTATGGTATTGATGGCTTTGCTCTCGTAAAAAAAATTGTCACTTGGGCTATTTTTACGGATGAAATGATAGCACATTATGAGGATACAAAAACCAACACTTTTTTTAGCCAATGGATAAATCTAAAACAAAAGGGTTCAATGATGGAGCACATTGAGGACTTCCAAAATCTGGATATAAGGGTAAAAGATATTGCAGAGGAGCATAGGATTGATGTGTTCATAGGGACTTTAAAAGATAACATCCAATATGAGGTTTGTCTTTGGGAACCAGATTCACTGGAGAAGGAAATTAGGTTGGAAAGAAAAATGGAAATCAAAATTATGGCAACAAGGAAGCCTACCACTCACAATTATAAAGATGGAAGTGTTGCTACCCCCATCCATCCACAACCTACAAGGTTGACACTACAATAATTGGAAGAAAAAAGAGAAAAAGGGCTTTGTTACAGTTGTGATAGCAAATACACTAAAGGTCATAAGTGCGCTGAGAAGAAATTAGTTTACATAGATTGTGAAGAGAAGAAAGAAAAGGAACAAAAAATGTCAAATGAAGAGGATATACACGAGGAAAAAACCCTATAAAAATAAGAAATGAATCCGACCATATCTTGTAATGCATTGGTTGTAATTACCACTCCTCAAACTATCAAGATAGAAGGGCATATAAAGAAGAAAAATGTAATACTATTGATTAATTCGGGAAGTACCCATAATTTTATTCATTGTAAGATAGCAAAGGAATTGAATTGCTTCCTATATTCAGCACCAGAGTGTCAAGTGATGGTTGCAAGTGGAGGAACTATAAATTTCTTAGGAAAGTGCCATAATATCAAGCTATCCATGGGAGAATATGTATTGAATAGCTCAATGCTTTCCATTCCAATGGGTGGTGCTGATGTTGTACTAGGAGTCCAATGGTTATAATCCTTGGGTATAATAGATTTTAATTTTCAATAACTTTTCATGAAATTCTCTACAGACGGAAAAGAAGTTGAATTAAGGGGCATCGCAGGGAAACTGGGAAAAATAATTAGCTCTAACAGAATGACAAAGCTTCTAATGAAAGAACAATGAGGCATAATTGCACAATTATGTTCACTAAACGTTCCCACATCGAAATCATCCATTTATCCAGATCTCCAAAAAGTCTTGGACAATCATTCCAAGGTATTTGAGACTTCCAAAGGCCTCCCACCTATTCGTGATCATGATCATGCTATCAATTTGATTCCAGGAAGTGTTCCTCCAAACATCAGGCCTTACATATATCCCCATGTCCAAAAGAATGAAATTGAATGTATGGTTGCAGAAATGCTAGAGGCTGGTATAATTCAACCTAGTCAAAGTTGTTTCTCTACTCCAGTAGTATTGGTTCACAAGAAGGATGGATCATGGCACATGTGTCCAGATTATAGGGGGCTCAACAAGCTCGCTATTAAAGATAAATTTCCCATTCCTGTCATTGATGAATTATTGGATGAATTACATGGATCAATTTACTTCACCAAGTTTGATCTTCATTCAAGATATCATCAAATCAGAATGAAGACTGAAAACATTCCAAAAACAACATTTAGAACTCGTTAGGTTTATTATGAATTTTTGGTCATTCCTTTTGGCCTTACTAATGCACCTTCTACATTACAAGGTCTGATGAATTCCATTTTCAAACCCTTCCTTAGAAAATTTATGTTAGTATCTTTTGATGATATACTAATCTACAACAAGTCTTGGAAGGATTATGTCCAACATGTTGACATGGTGATCAAACTATTGGAGGAGAAACAATTATATGCAAAAAACTCCAAATGTTTCTTTGGAGTACAAGAGGTGGAATATTTGGCTCATACTGTATCTCATGAAGGTGTTAAGTGATCCAGGAGGATCTCGAGACACCAAGGGGATGGATAAAGGCTTGAAATTCAAAATGGTAGAAAGGAGAAGTTGATGGCATATGTTGAGAGGGCTCGTCTTCCTGATCGCAATGACATGAATGGTTTGTCAATCTGAGCTTGTATGCAAAAGATAGAGCTCTTCAAAGTTTGGTATGGCAGGGGAAAAATGGGGCCCACAGTGTGCCACATGGCATCCTAGTCAGCACTTGGGACTACATGGCAGCTTGACACTTGGCATCCCATCATTGGCCTCCTAAAACTGCACAAGCAACAAAAATCATAAATCCGAAAAAACTATATATTAACTTAAATTGGAAAAAAAGGTTAATGTATTAACCAAAAATCAAAACCATATAACAAAATCATTTTATATATTAACTTTAATATATATATGATTTTTGTTATAACAAACTTCAAATATTAAAAACAACGTGGAAGGTTGTTAGTTAAAAAGGATTTATATATATATATATAATATATATCTATATATATATATATCTATATCATATATATATATATATATATATATATATATATATAATAATATATATATATATAATTATATATATATATATATATATATATATATAACCCAAAACGCATAACATGGTGGGAGTATTATATGGATAGCCATATAAAGATTGAACCAAACCATATATAACAACCAACTTTGGTTTACACCCCATATCTATATATATCACACAAACTTTGGATTACACCTGTAGCATACGTAACCAGTTTTGGGTTATGGTTTCAGATTTACTGCAACAACCGTATCACATATATGCCGATGGTCAACGGTGGGGCTTGGGTAGGCAGCCACGTATGTGGTCTCACCACCCAAAACCACCCACGAGGTATAGCGCCAACTGAAACAAAGTTAAATGCGGGTTGTGTATGTTGTATGGTTGGATGGGGATGGGTGCAGGTCTTGTGAAGTATGGGCCCACCCTCCAACATTAATATTTTAATATGGGTGTATACGGTTGGGTTGTAAAATCACATATGTTATTTATATATGTGTTAAAAATAAAACCCATAACAACCAAACTATGGTAATTCCGCCCATGTTATTACTTAAACATAAGATTTTGTCAATATGGAAGGGGGAGAGCAGAGGTATAGCAGCCTATGCACGGAAACCAAGACAGAAGCAGTGGAACCCTAAGCAGTCAGAAAACATTGGTGGAACCATGTTTTGCTGATTTTTTGTAGGAGGGTGATTTTTGTCCAAACTCAGAACTGGGCAAGTTTTATATGGATTTTACACCTCTTGGAAATGGGAATCCATTGGTGGTGTCAATTTCTGCAACAGAGCTCTCCAATTTTCGGGCACTTTTCAGCATGGAGGTATAATGCTCCATTTTGTAAATTAATGAATGTAACTTCTTTTGATGCCATTTTTAATGAATGAAGGCCTCCCCATTGATCAAGCAGGGCCAGGAGATGTAGTCCAGGAGGGAAGAGCTCCACTATCAAGTTCTTGTCTTCTTATGCTCTTCTTCTTCTTTCTCTCATATGTGCACATTTAAAGTTTCTCTTTGAATAAGCTACAAACTGTATACATAATTCTTTTAATGCATCTATAAACAAAAGATAACCTCGATCATTAAGGTAGACCTTAGCAAAATCAAAACCATTAAGGAATGGAAAATCCCCACATCCATAAAGCATATACGAGGATTTCTTAGGTTGACAGGGTATTATCGCAAGTTTATTAAGAATTATGGGAGAATAGT
Organism: Pinus taeda; assembly: GCA_000404065.3. NCBI lineage: Eukaryota > Viridiplantae > Streptophyta > Pinopsida > Pinales > Pinaceae > Pinus > Pinus taeda. The sequence continues at coordinate 52,229 of APFE030324067.1, read as the reverse complement.
AGCACCTCTAACAACATTATTGAAGAAAGATGCATTCTCATGGACTCCAGAAGAAACAAGGCCTTTGAACATATTAAAGAGGCAATGTGCTAAGCACCAGTCTTAGCTACACCAGACTACACAAAAACCTTTACCATGGAATGTGATGCCTCAAGAAATGGAATTGATGTTTTTTTAATGTAAGAAGAAAGACTCATTGATTTCGAAAGTCGTCCAATCAAAGCAAAGTATTTACACAAAGCTATTTATGAGAAGGAAATGCTGGCAATACTACATGCACTTAGGAAATGGCGACCCTACCTAATGGGAAGACACTTCAAGGTAAAAACAGATCATGATAGTCTTAAATACTTTTTAGAACAAATATTATCTTCAAAAGAATAGCAAAAATGGGTCACAAAGATATTGGGCTATGAATTTGAAATAATCTACAAAAAAGGGAAGCAAAATGTTGTGGCAGATGCACTCTCAAGAAAGGATGAGGATGTCGAAGCATTTCTTTGTGCCATTTCTATTATCCAATCAGATTGGATAAATGAAGTAAGGGATTAATGGAAGAATGACGAGGAAGTGTGAGCACTCATTCAAAAGATACAACAATTCCCAGTACATCTGATACATTTAGCTGGAAAAATGATTCGTTATGGTACAAGGATCGGTTATACCTATGTAATAATTCCCAATTCATACAAAATATTCTTAGGGAATTGCACACCTCTCCCTTAGGAGGGCACTTAAGATTTCTAAAAACCTACCAAAGGGTTAAGAAGAATTTTTTTAGGATGGCCTTAAATTGGATATTCAAAATTTTGTGGTGGAATGTTTGGTTTGCCAACAAAATAAAGTTGAAACAATTAAGACTCAAGGACTATTACAACCTTTGTTGATTCCAAGCCAATGTTGGGAGGAGGGTTCAATGGATTTTATCATTGTTTTACCCAAGTCTGAAGGATAGAGCGTTATCATGGTGGTAGTTGAAAGACTTACCAAGTATCCACACTTTTGTGCATTATCTCTTCCATTTAAAGTGAGTAAAGTTTCTACTGCATTTATGGAAACAATTCAAAAGCTACATGGAAACCCAAAGATTATTGTAAGCGACAAAGATCCCATTTTCACTGGAAATTTATGGAGAGAATTATTTTCTTTTATTGTTACTAGTTAGCTCATAACTCATCTTATCATCCTCAATCTGATGGGCAAACTGAGATAGTAAACAAATGTTTGGAACGATATCTTCGTTGCTTTGTATCTGATAAACAGACACAATGGGTCAAATGGTTGCCTCTGGTTGAATGGTGGTATAAAACTTCCTTCTATACTGCAACAAAAATGACCCCATTTATGGCAATTTATGGATATCATCCACCATACAACACACCATATTTAAGAGAAAATTCTAAGGTTCAAGCAGCAGAAGATCACATCGAGCATCATCAACAATTTCTCCAACTCTTAAAGGATAACCTCACCTTGGAGTAGAATAGAATGAAACAACATGCAGATGAACATCGCAGTGAAAGAAGTTTTGATGTACGTGATTGGGTATTCCTACGGCTGCAACCATATAAACAAATGTCCCTCAAGCAAGCTAAGAAGGATAATAAATTATCACCAAAGTATTATGGTCCATACAAGGTGTTGCAAAAGATAGGTACTATGGCATACAAATTGGAGCTTCCTGCACCTTCTCAAGTGCACCCAATTTTCCATGTTTCATGCTTAAAGAAGGTTATAGGTGACAAGATTCTAGTTCAAACAATATGGCCAAAACTTGATGAGGAAGGAAAAATCATATTGGAACCTGAAGCAGTCAAAGAAACAAGAACTCGACAGTTACGAAATCAATCAATTTCAGAGTGTCTCATCAAGTGGAAGAACTTACCCGTTGAGCATTCCACATGGGAGGATGAGAATTTTATATAGAAGCATCCAGAACTACTCAAGCATTGAGGACAACACTTTTTTGAAGGAGAGGGGCATGTTAGGTCCCTATAATACTAGTGATTCCCCCATTACTATTGTCATTGTATCCCTTATTGTTATTATTGTGCCCAATGGAATCCTGCTATTGTTATTTTTGTGCCTTTATATTATTATTGTTAGGTCAGCTTAGTTATATTGTGACCCCTTAGACTCCTATATATAGAAGGGAGGTTTTTTCATTTGTATCATCCAATAATTTTTCATTTGTGTAATGTAAAGGAGGTTTCCCCCTTGAAGAGGCTGAATTCTAAGACGTGGATCTATCTTCTATATCTTTTATGAGCTAGTTTCATAACAGGGTGCGGCCATCCAAACTATGCCGCAAGAACCCATGTTTTTTCCAAATTTCCAGCCTAAGATGGAAATGGAGAATGCAATGAGTCTCCTTCAAATCTTGGCAACCAAAATAGATTGATGACTTTACCCTTTCTCTCCATAGCATTGCACAAGTCATTATCAATAGATTTGGTGGCTTAGCACATACATGGTGGCAATACACCTCCATAGAAGCCCAAGAAGCCATCCTTGGATATGATGATCTCATTTTTAAGTTGCTTATTTCTCTACATAAAAAATTTGTTGGCCTTACAATTGATGAAGATCTAGACCATTAGAGTGAATTATTTATGTCTAACTACTTAGGCAATCTTGGTCTTATGAAAGATTATTTTTGTCAAATTTCGGATTGGCTCATCAAATCCAATTCCTATGCTAATAAAACATATCTCAAGGGGTATATCCAGAGTATGCTTGGCATTATTCCCACTGTCGTCAACAAATATTTTGAAGACAAACAACTTTTTCTACCAGGCATGACCTTAGTAATGGTCCACGACCACATCAACAAAGTCATTGAAGAACATTGTTTAGCTAAACGTGTGATGACTAACCTTAAAGAGTAAAACAAGATCTTTTCAAATAATATTTGCACAACAATTGGCTAGATTTTGAAATGGGATAAGGGACCCTTCAATCTTGATCCCAAATGCTCTTATAAATCCAAAGATCCACAAAATAAGCATTGGTCCTCAGTAAGTAAGTTTCAGTGAGAAGCTTACAAGCAACTATATTAGCCTGGAAAGAAGCCTTTCCAAAAAACATGACCATTCCTTTGGTACCACAATACTCCATCTAAATCAGTCCGATGTTTTATTTGCATTAAGGAAGGTCATTGGGAAAATGAATGTCCATAAAATGCAAGGAAGCCAAAACTAGTAGATTTATTCACAGCTACCTTAGGCCTACTATGTGGGACTTGTTTTACTGTAATTATGACGAAGACCCTACTGGAGAAATTTACTATCTAGAAGATGATTCTAAGGTAGAAGAAGAAGATGAAAACCCCATTCCTGGTTTCCATGTCAGTTCTGATGATGAAGATAGTTTGCATTCCTACTGATTTTGTATATTTTCTATGCCTAACAATCGACTTGCAGACTTAAGGCAAAAGCTTGAGAAAAGTCCACCATGGAAGATAAACCTACACATGAACGTTCATGATGAGATGAAAAACATCAACGCTACCATGACTACTCTAAACCATCCAGAAATTGAGGCATCCAACTAAATAATGACAAAACAAAAAGAGAAGGAGGTAGCCTATTCAGTTCACTCCTACTGGCATCGAGTTGAGTTATACATTGATCATCCAAACAAGCATCTAGAGTGATAATTTATCAAGCATGCCACCTACACATCCCTACATATGAATATCCATGAAAAGAAAGAAAAGGTCAGATCCCTTGCCACATAAATCAAGGTCCTGAAAGAACAGTTACACCAACTCGAGAAAGAAATTGTTGAATCCTTTGATGATGATTTCAACCATCTAGCCACTAAGGCTCTAGATATTTTGAAAAAGTCTTCCCCTATCTCTCCTACACCAAATTATGCCCATCGACTTCACTTTATCCTGGTAAGTCTCTCTCTCTTTCCAATCAACCTAAATTTTATATTCCTCTTACCTTGTGTCCCCCTGATTGTAAGCCATATTCCTTAGATTGTTTACTTGATTAGGGTGCTTAGATTAATTTAGCTAGGCATCTTTATATTCCCCCTTTCTACTGGGAGAAATCAATGGATGGTGGTGCCAACTTTACTAGTTTAATGTTTTCTCTCTCACATCAGGTAATTGATTTCCCTGTGTCCATCCAAGACCATCCAGTCCAAAGTACATTCCTAGAACTTGATGACATCCCATAGACATTATTTTAGGTTCTAAAGTATTTACCCATTTGTCTCACATTTCTATTGATCACCACCCACTCATATTTTCCATGATTATTTCTAGTAAGTCTGTACAGATTCCTCTCAAAACTTCTTGTACATTCTTTGTCCCTCACAAGCAAAAACTAGAATAGCCAAAGCCTACAGAAGTCTAGAAAAATCAAGAATCATTTCTTTCGCCATAGCTCATTGTCAAGATTATTTGAAAGAAATTTCTCAAAATATTATCCAGAAGTGTACATCGAATATCCCCAATTCTTTCTGGGCACGAGACAAGTATGTGATCAATCTACCATATGCAGACGATATATAGATCAAACCATAGAAAGAATCAATTTGTTTGATGAGTCCAGCCGAGTTGGATTACTGCCAGCAAGAGATTATATATCTTGTAGACAAGGGCCTAATCGAACCAGCCAAGATCCCATGGGCATTCTGAGCATTCTACGTCAAAATTAATTCATAGATCAAAAGAGGTCGACCACGCATGGTGATCAACTACAAGCCCTTAAATACAGTGCTAAAAAATATGGCATATCCTCTACCAAATGAAACGATGCTTCTCCAGAAACTGAAAGGATGTAACATCTTCTGCAAGTTCGATCTTAAATCAGGTTTCGACCAAATTGGAATAGCTACTAAAGATCATTATAAAATGGACTTTGTTGTCCCACATGGACAATATCAATGGAAGGTAATGCCTTTTGGTTTAAAAATTTCTCTTACTGAATTTCGAAAAAAGAATGGAAAATGTTTTCTGTGGCATAGATTGGTTAATTATCTACATATATGATTTACTTATTTGTTCCAAGAATATCCAAGAACATGAGAAACATCTCCAAATTCTTTATGAGCATTGTTTTAAACATGGATTAGCTTTGTCAAAATACAGTATAGAAATTGGAGTAACAGATGTAAGTTTCTTAGGTTTGAAGATTGCTAATGGTATTATCACACTGCAAGATCATGTTCTTCTAAACCTGTAGAATTTTCCAGAGCAAATCCTAGACAAGACCCAACTACAATGATTTCTAGGCAGACTGAATTGTATCAGATGTTTCTATAAAGGACAAGCCTAATATCTAGTTGTCCTACAACAAATATTGAAGAAGTTACCAATCCCATGGAATCAAGCCATGACCCAAGTAGTGAAATCCATCAAGGAGAAAGTCTAGAACCTTCGTCCTCTCAAGCTCCTGACAGATGAAGGATTTTATGTCCTTGAAACAAATGAATCAAATTATGGATGGGGAGGCATTCTTCTTGAATGCATAAATGGCACTGAAGATATTTGCGGCTACACCTCAGGAACTTTTCATGGAGCTCAACTCAATTATCCTTCAATCCATAATGAAATAATTGCAATCAAGAAAAGTATATCTCATTTCAAGCTTTATTTTAAACATGTTAAATCCCTTGGCTGAACCAATCTCAAAATCATGTCAGGCATGATAAGAGAAAACTGTGAACTTATCGATAATAAGGTCTGCATCATGCAATGGGCAGTTTGGTTAGATTATTATGAATTTGGTATCAAACATAAGTGCGGATACCTCATACGTGGCATACCTTCTCACATGTGAAGCAGTGCACCCTCAACTTAAAGAAGAAGCAATAGTGTGCTTGTAATAATGTGTCTGATTCGGTCCCCATATCTCAAAAGAATTTAAGGGATGAGATAATGCATGTTGTCCACTTGCACGCAAATCTTTACTTTTAACCGACACTCACCGGTCATGTAATAACTGGACACCGGATATGAATCTTATAAATGAGTGGCTACATCCCTCATAAAATTCAATCTGAGTTATTCTAGTTCTTGAGCAATTAGTTATAATTTCTCTTCTCCTCTTCTTCATAAGAGTGATCCCAGATTGCACATGCAGTGTCATGCTCAGTGCGATTAAAGTATCAGTCAGTCACAAAGACTAAAATTTTGGTGCAAATGTAAAGATTGATTCTTAATGGTATCAGATCCAAGTTTGCTTGTTTATCTGTCTGTTTAAATTTTATATAGTTACATCTTCTTCTATTGTAGCAGACCCATATTGTGCTCTGAGAAACACCACATTTTAGGTCGTAGCCTGAAGAGCATAGACCATTTGCTGTAGGTGGAAGGCAAGGTATTTAGGTGTACAACAAAATTGATTCAAATTTATCAACAATAAACCAAGTAGATATTGAAGCACCAACTCCTCTGGTTTCTCTGCTAGGGTGAAGTTCCTCCTACTGAGAAGCTTTGACTTCTACCTCTACTATTTCTATCACTCAAACTGACCCCAACCTGATATGGAAAATCTTGACAATTTTACTTGCTCAAGTATATAACATGCCCTTTTATAAATTATTTTCTACTTCTCATATTCGACTTCATTCTATTGAGGTAAGTTTTACATCTCAAGATGAACCTACCCAAATCCCCTTTCTTGAAAAGTCACAGATCGACTAGGCAAAATCCCATGGTTATAAATATTGCCATCTGGGCGCAATTCGTTTTGGCCTAAATGCCCTCATTCGACTATCCATGAATATCAATAGCCTCTTCTTTGTGATAGATACTCGACATAACCAATTATCTGATGCCATAACAGGAGGCTTTGCCATCCCTCTGCATTACGGCCCTACCTTTAGTACTACCTATCTCAAGTATTTAGTGTCATTAGATGACCCTTACATCTACAACCTTCTACATGATTATATTCATCCCAAATATTTTGATATGAAATGACCATCTAAAATAATCCAACTCAAAACTTTGACTGTTTTTCATTTTAGCAATGACAACATGCCCCCACTCTAATCCCATATCCATCATACTTTGCATCTTGTAAGTGAGCTGGAATCTGGTTCTAGTAAATCTACAACTCCTTTTACATTTGAATGGACTAGAATCCAATACCCTGAACTTTGGGAAACTAAATATGACCAGTACCACCAATCAGCCTTACTAAAAGACAACCAGAATATTGCCAAAGCATGACCAATTCCATTTAATGCTACCACCCAATCCCTCTAGTTACCAACCCAAGTTCAAGCAACATTTCGAGAGAAAGTTACAGAAATGGTCCAAAACCATCCCGCTAGCTCTTCAATAGAGCTTACTACTGAACACCAAGGTCACCACCAGCAATGTCTAACCTACAATCAGCTGATACAAAAACTTAGTACTACTACTAAGCTAGAAAGACATCACATCCTAATGATCACTTGGCTACCCCGAGAAGAAATAGCTAAAACTATAGAAAAGGGACTTCAACCCTTACACCATAGTACCAACAGCCACCACGTCTGCTACTAACACTTCATAACTTAACTATGAAATTCTCCAGCTCAACCTCAAGTTAAAGAACATTGATGATTTGCATAGAGACATCCTTAAGGTTAAACAAGTAGTCTCTGAAGAACAGGATATGTGAGAGAATATTTTAGCAATATTAGAATTACTAGATCACAAGATAGCTGACATATCAATCCTTACAACGACTAATAGAAAGTTAGACCAAATACTGGTAGCTATATCTTAGGTTTTTTCCATCACTACCACAATCATTAAGAAGTTAGGATCTAAGGTTCAAATCCCTAACAATTCTATTTTGGACAAACCATCAAAGTTGGCTATGTTTACAGATAATCCCAAGAAAAAGCTTAGGCACACTTTTAGCTTTAGCGTAGCTAGTCATGAGCTACCTATGTGGAATTTTGGGATTCCAACAGCTGAAGATGAAGAGACCAAGGAAGCTACTTTGGTCACAACATCCTTCTTGCAATAGGTGCAAGAAAAGGGTCTTGCCCTTTCAAAGGACCAAATAAATCAATTCCTTGTTTGTGTAATGAGAAAACTAGTTGTCCCTTTATGGATTATCCAAGTTGGAGAAAAATATCATCTCATATAAGTAACAATGATTGGAGTTTCACCTATGAATGTGGCCATCCAAATTATGCCGCAAGAACAGTGAAAAATCTCGTCTCATATAAGTAACAATGATTGGAGTTTCACCTATGAATGTGGCCATCCAAGTTTTGCCACAAGAACCCATGTTTTTCTCCAAATTTATATCTTATGATCAAAATGGAAAATTCAATGAGTCTCCTTAATAGCTCAACAACAAAAAAACAGATTTATGACCTTACCCTTTATCTTTGTCGCATTTCACAACTCATTATCAATGGATTTGGTGGCTTAGCACATACATGGTGGCATAACACCTCCATAAAAGCCCAAGTAGCCATCTTTGGCCATAACTATCATGTTTTTCTGTTTCTCATTTCTCTACATGCACAATTTTTTGGCCTTACAATTGATGAATATCTAGACTATTAGAGTGAATTATTTATTTATAACTAGTTAGGCAATCTTGGTCTTATGGAAGATTACTTTTTTCAAATGAAAGATTGGCTCATCCGATCCAATTCCTATGCTAATATAGCATACCTCAAGAGTTATATCGAGAGTATTTCTAGTGTTATTCCCACTTCTAACAACAAATACTTTGAAGATAAACATCTTTCTTTGTCAAGCGTGACCTTAACAATGGTCCATGGCCACATCAAGAAAGTCATTGAAGAACATTGTTTAGCTAAACGTGTTATGACTAAATTCAAGGAGTACAACAAGATCTTTTCAAATAACATTTTCACAACAGATGGCCAGATTCCCAATTGGGGTAAGGGACCCTTCAATCACGACCCCAAATGCTCTTGTAAATCCAAAGATCCACACAAGAAGCATCGGTCCTCAGTAAGTAAGTTTTAGCAAGAAGCTTACAAGCAACCATATCAGCCTGGAAAAAAGCCTTTCCAAAAAAAACAATTGTTCCTTTGGTACCAAAAGACTCCAGCTAAATTAGGCCAATATTTTATTTGCAATAAGGAAGGTCATTGGGCAAATAAACATCCACAAAAAGAAAGGAAGCCAAAAATAGTAGCTCTATTCATAGATATCTTACAACCTACTATGTGGGATCTGCTCTACTTTGATTATGATGAAGACCCTATTGGATAAATTTATTATCTAGAGGATGATTCTAAGGTAGGAGAAGAAGATGAAAACCCCATTCCTGGTTTCCATGGCAGTTCCGACGATGAAGATAGTTTGTAGTCCTACCATTTTTGTATGCTTTCTATTCCTAAAAAGCAGTTTGCATACTTAAGGCAAAAACTCGAGCAAAATCTTCCATGGTAGATAAATATCCACATGAACATTCATGATGACATAAAAAAAATAGAGGTTGTCATGACTACTTTAAACCATCCATAACTTCAGTCATCCAACCAAATGACGACCAAACAAAAAGAGAAGTAGATAGCCTATTCATTTCCCTCCTACTCACATTTGGCTAAGTTATACACTAATCATCTAGACAAGCATCCAGAGCAACAATTTTTCAAGCATGCCACCTGCACATCCTTGTGTATGTAGATCTAAGACAAGAACTAACAGGTCAATTCCCTTGCCACAGAAATCAGGGTCCTCAAAGAACAGTTGCACCAGCTCGAGAAAGCATTTTTTGAATCCTTTGATGATGATTCCGACCATCTAGAAACTAAGGCACTAGACAGTCTCGAACAATATTCCCCTGTCTTTCTTGCACCATATTATGCCCAATGGCTTGATTCACCTTATTTGTTGGCAATTTATCTAGGTAAGTGTCTCTCTTTCACCAGTCAACCTAGATTGTATATTCCTCTTACCTTTTGTCCCCCTGATTGTAAACCATATTCCTTATATTGTTTAATTGATTCGGGCGCTTAGCTTAATTTATCTCACCATCTTTCTATTCCCCCTTTCTACTAGGAGAAATCAATGGAGGGCGGTGACAACATTACTAGTTCAATGTTTTCTCTCCCACATCAGGTAGTTGATTTCCCTGTGTCCATCCAAGACCATCCAGTTCATTGTACATTCCTCGAACTTGATGACATCCCAGCCAACATTATTTTAGGTTCTAAATTCTTTACCCATTGGTCTCCCATTTCTATTGATTACCAACAACTCATATTTTCCATGACTATTTCTAGTAAGTGTGTACAGATTCCTCTCAAAACTTATTGTACATTCTCCATCCCTCACAAGAAAAAACTACAACAACCAAAGCCTACAAAAGTCCAAAAACAAGCGATAATAATTTCTCTCCCCACATCTCATCATCAATATTATTTGAAAGAAATTTCTGAAAGTATTATCTAGAAGTGTAGTTTGGATATCCTCAATTCTTTCTAGACATGAGAAAAGTATGTGATCGATCTACCATATGTAGATGATATAAATATCAGACAACAGAAAGCATCAACTTCTTTGATGAGTCCAACCGAGTTGGATTACTTCCAAAAAGGTATTATATATCTATTAGACAAGTTCCTAATCGAGCCAACTTAGAGCCCATGAGTGTGCCAAGCATTCTACGTCAACAAGCATTCAAAGATCAAAAGAGGCCAACCTCGCATGGTGATCAACTACAAGCCCTTAAATGAAGTGCTAAAAATATGGCATATCCTCTGCCAAATCAAGCAACGCTTCTCCAAAAACTGAAAGGATGTAACATCCTCAGTAAGTTCAATCTTAAATCATGTTTCTACCAAATTGGAATACCTACTAGAGATCGTTATAAAATGGCCTTTATTGTCCCACATGGACAGTATCAATGGAAGGTAATGCCTTTTGGTTTAAAAAAATTTCTTTGTGAATTACAAAAAAGAATGGAAGATGGTTTCTGTGGCATATATTGGTTAATTATCTACATAGATGATTTACTTATATGTTCTAAGAATATCCAAGAACATCATAAACATATCCAAATATTTTTTGACCATTATGTTAAACATGGATTAGCTTTGTCAAAATCCAAGATAGGAATTGGAGTAACAAATGTAAGTTTCTTAGGTTTCAAGATTGCTAATGGCAGTATCACACTGCAAGATCATGTTCTTCTAACCTGCTGAATTTTCCATAGAAAATCCTAGACAAGACCTAGCTATAATGATTCCTAGGCAGTCTGAATTATATCAGATGTTCCTATAAAAGACAAGCCCAAGATCTAGGTTTCCTGTAGAAAATTTTGAAGAAGTCACCAAGCCCATAGAATCAAGCCATGACCCAGGCGATGAAATACATCAAGGAGAAATTCCAGATCCTTCCTCCTCTCAAGCTCTCAAAAGATGAAGGATTTTATGTCCTTGAAACAGATGCATCAAATTTTGCATGGGGAGGTGTTCTTCTTGAATGCATAAATGGCACTGAAATGATTTGTGGCTACACCTCAGGAAATTTTCATCGAGATGAACTCAAGTATCCTTCAAGCCATAAAGAAGTACTCGCAGTCAAGAAAACTATATCTCATTTTAGGCTTTATTTAAAACCTGTTAAATTCTTAGTCCGAACCGATCTCAAAATCATGTTAGGCATGATAAAATCAAGTCATGAACTTGTCGATAATAATTTCTACATCATGTGATGGGAAATATAGTTAGATGGTTATGATTTTTGTATCAAACATGAGACTGGATACCTCAACTATGTGGCAGACCTTCTCACACATGAAATAGTGGACCCTTAGCTTAAAGAAGAAGCAATTGTGGGCCCATAATAATGTGTCTGATTCGGTCCCCATATGTCAAAAGACTTTAAGGGATGATATAATGCAATTTGTCCACTTGCACCCGAATCTTTACTTTTAATTGACACTCACCAATCATGTCATAATAGGACACTGAATATGAATCTTAGAAATGAGTGGCTACGTCCCTCATAAAATTCAATTTAAGTTGTTCCAGTTCTTGAGAAATTAGTCAAAATTCTCTTCTCCTCTTCTTCATAAGACTGATGATAGATTTCTCCTACAGTGTTATGCTCAGTGTGATTAAAGTATCAGCCACTAGCAAAGACCAAAAGTTTGGTGCAAATGTAAAGATCAATTCTTAATGTAGGCTCTGATATCATTAAGACTAGATGTTTACATTTGCACCAAACTTCTAGTCTTTGTGAGTGACTGATACTTTAATCGCACTAAGCATCACATTACAGACGTAATCTAGCATCACTCTTATGAAGAAGAGGAGAAGAGAATTCTGACTAATTCCTCAAGAACTAGAACAATTCAGATTGAATTTTAGAGGGACGCAACTGCTCATTTATAAGATTCATATCTGTTGTCCGGTTATTACATGGCCAACGAGTGATGGTTAAAATTAAATATTTAGGTGCAAGTGAAAAACTTGCATCATCTCATCCCTTAAATTCTTTTGACATATGGGGCCTGAATCAGACACATTATTATAGGCCCACTACTACTTCTTTAAGATGAGGGTCTGCTCGCCAGACAAGATGGACTAATTTCCTTAGCAAAATTGATTCTGATATAAATCACTTAAAAGGGAAGTAAGATCAGGTGATTGATGCGTTAATCTGAATATTACACCACATATACGGAATTTCCTATAGTCAAATAGATTTTAACCTTTTTGATCAAATTAAAGAAGTCACTATAAAACATACAGAGTATGAATTCTCATTCCAAACAAGAAAGAAACCCTAATAATTAGTCTTAATATAGTATCAATGAGGATAATTTATCGACTTTTGGAGTTAATAATATATGTTCATAATCAAATTACTGTTAGATACCTTATTTTGGATGAGTTTCATAAAATCCCCTATGCTTCCCACCCTAGATATCAGAAGTTATTTTTTACAACAAAGAAAAAATACTTTTGGCCTGGTATGAGGAAAGATATTACAAACTATTTAGCCAAGTGTCTAGAGTGTCAGCAAGTTAAAGATAAACACCAACACCTATGGGGTCTTCTCCATCGGTTACCCATTCCAACATGGAAATGGGAAACTATTACATTATATTTTATAATAGGTCTACCGAAATCAAGGAAATAAAATGATTCGATTATGGTTGTAGTGGAAATATTGAGTAAAATGGCTCATTTTATTCCAATGAAATCCACATATAAGATCGTTCAAATCATTGATATCTTTATGAAAGAAATATTTCGATTGCATGGTATTCCTAAGGTGGTTATTTTTGATATGGATGTAAAGCTTACGTTAACATTTTAAAAAGCTATTTTTATTGTATTGGGTACCCAAGTCAAATTCAATACTGGATACCACCGACAGACAGATGGGGGGTCAACACCAATATTGCAGAGATAATGCTGCAACCCCTGGGGCTTCCTACTTTACTTTTAACAACCTAGTAGTTTGTAACAAACTTGGAAGTGACGGTGTTGTAAGCACAAGTACTAGATCTTACTGCAGGCTATCACTTGATCAGCTGGCACAAGTTCGCTAGGAGCTCAAGCCAACTTCTATGATTTCTTAGAAGAAGCTTTAACTGTGATGAAAGGAAACTAACTTTACAGGGGCTATTCTACTTGTAGAGAGACGATGAAAACTGAAATGAAACGCAAACCCTAGCAAAACCTAGTTTACCTGCTGACCCTACTTTTGTAAGAAAAGAGATGGAAACTACTGAAATGGGGGCCATTAACTACTGAATAGGTAAATTATATTTATTCAAGCTACTTCTAAAAGGAAATGAGAAGAAATCATCTTTTTGTACTTTTGAGTGTTTTTATGTGAAATTATTATGATTGTGATTTATCTGGTTGTGACTGTGCAGGGGATTGGTGGCAAAGGAAGATGGAGTTGGTTGTTGCAGAGGTGGAGGAAGGTGTAGAGAGGTCCTAAGAAGCCCCTAGTGCCCTTTTTAAGACTTTCATTGTGATCAGACTTCGAAAAATCACTCACAGGAAATTCTACAGGAGGTTGTAGGGGATCTACAAGAGCAAGCCAGAAGCTTTTTTGGAGTTTTGAAGGTGGAAAAATGATGGAAAAAGGGAAATGAAAGATAGATGAGGGTGTTGAGGTGTCTAGAACTTGTCAAGGAAGATCAAGGATGAACGTGATGGTTGGATTTGTTCAAATGGCAAGAAGACAGCTTTATGGAAAAAAATGCAGAAATTAGGGTAGATTGGCGAAATGTGGTGAATGAGCTAGGGATTCTATGAAGAGTGAATTGATGTTGGCTGTTTTATGGAGGAATGATGAGTTAAGATGTCCTGCAAGAGATCTACACATTTACTTATCAAAACCGACCAAAAAAAGAACTAAAAAAGAGTTTTGTCTAGCTTGACCTAATTTCTGACCTACAAACAGAAAAATGTTGAACAGTACCTTATGAACAGAAAAGCATGTGAGAGAACTATGGTAAAATAATAGGAAATGATATAAGAAAGTAAATCTGAACAAATATCAACTTTTCCAAATCAAGTTATCATACTAGCAGTTGCATGGAAGAGAAAAAATTGTGTTTTTGGTGGCAGCAGTAGTGCCTTGACCTCAAATCATAGTCCCAGGAAGGGAGAAAGGAGATCAAGACCTATTGTTGACCTTTTTGAATCCTTTTTTGTCACTAGAACAACTTACTTAGGCAACTTGAAACAAAAACAACTATGCTAACCATCAAAAGAAACCTAATCTAATGAAGTAAAACAAATCTATGCAACAGAAATTAACTCATGAATGGAAGAAAAAACATATAAGTACATAGAGGAGGTGTTGGGCAGCTTGGGTTGGGCCCTAACTCAAGATCTTCAGCCCTCTGAAAGATATCAGTGCTGGCTCAAAACCTGTTTCATCTTCATTATCAAAAATAGAAGCTACATTACATAAATTGTTCTCAGAAAGAGCTCAAAAATGAGCTGACCACAATGTTGCACAAAAGTGTGAAAATATACTAATAACTGGCTAACATCCAACTAAAAAAATTGAGCACCTAAGCCCTGCTATTTATACAACTCCAGCCTCCAACAGCTCTCCTAAAATCAAGGGGCTCATCTTCCCAAAACTACAGATAAACAAGAGTCCTTCTTTACTTGCTCGGCTACCCCTTGGATGCACTCATGTGGCTACTTGTGTTCCAATTTTCTGATGGAGAATTCAAGGTAAGGGTTCATAAATGAAGGGGACACCCTCCTACAAATCCTCTCCCTTGTTCTTCCTCGAATTTGGCTGCCAAATGCTCATTAAACTTTTGATTTTGTCTCAAAATTGACCAAAAATTTGCATAAAATACACATTAGACTTTTTGGCATAACGACTAACCCAATTCACTCTATTAACATAAATATAATCAAAAACATGAAATAAACTAATGATAATGGTGGACTAAGCTAATTTAGGAGGCTAAATGAGCCCATATAATTACCCATTTTTGGGGCTCATCATCACCCCCCTACTGAATGGGTTGCTCATCCTCTGGGCAACTAGTCTATCTCTTCATCCATGATGGCTCTGATAGATTCCCTGACATCCCATGCTTCTGATGTGATATCCTCCTCTTTATCATGGAATCTTGCCTTTCTATCCACCTCCTCCCATTGTTGTCTTTCTTCTTCCTCTTTTTCCTCTTCTTTTGTCTTCTCTACCTCTGTTACCTTTGCTTCCTCAAGCTCTATTTTGGTTTCGTTCTCATCTTGTTTAGTTTTTGCCTTCTCTACTTTAGTCTTTTTCTTCTCTGATTTAGTCTTTTTCTTTTCTGTTTTTGTCTTTTCCTTTTCTGTTCTGGGTTTCCTCCTCTCTGCTCTGGGCTTTTTCTTCTCTGTTTCAGGTTCTTCCTTTTCATTTTCTGTTTTGATTTCCTCCTCCGGTTCAAGTTCTTCTTTCTCTATTTTGGTTTTTTCCTCTTTTTTTGTTTCCTCCTCATCTTCCCTTGCCATATTTCTAAAAAAGATCTCAGGCTATGGGTATTTTGAAGGTGTGGAGGGCCTCTTCCATCAGCAGTTTAATCAGCCCATGGTCAGCCAGTTGGTCTGGAACCCCTGCCTTCAGTTTGGTGCTAGACTCTATTAAGGATTGAAGGAGAAAATATGGAAGATTGAGTTTTCTAAATGCAAGAAGGTCCATGCCATATCTTAATTCATGTAACAGTCTGAAATGATACCCATAAACTATGTTGTATCTTCGTGCACAAGAGATATACTTCATGATTTGATAGCTGACCTCACCCCATGGATAAGGTATACTTGTCCTCCCGATGCCATTCTTTAGAAGGACCTGCTCTGATACCAATTATTGAAAATAATACTGAGAGGGGGGGGGTGAATCAGTATTATCTAATTCTTTTACCAAATCTTCCTTATTTATACTTTGAATTATTTTTGCATACCATTACCATAAATAATGAGCATGAACAAGAAAAGCAGACAGTCACATCAAAGAACACCAGATATAAGGTGGAAACCCAATGTGGGTGAAAACCACCTGCTGCAATATGTCTCTATCTTCTTTCAAATTAGAAACTCCTTTTACAATGGTCTTGTACTGGTGCAGTCCTTTACCAGTACGCAGGCTGCAACCTGCAGAGAGGTACAACTCTCTCTCGTTTTCCAGTCTCTCCTGGAAGGGAGCTACAACCCCCTACTTCTTTTCTTTCAAGGACCACTTTTCATAAATTTTCAAACTGGATCCATATACATCAAATGATCATCAAGTACATGTAAATTATACAGTCAGCTGCAATAACCAGATCAACGATAACAGAACAGAACCCAGAACACCTTATCAACAGAAAAATCCAACCAACATAAGATCTTAACACAGATACGCGGTTTTTCTTTTTACTGGCCTGCGTTGCTACGCACTTCTCCTTCTGCCTCTCTGCGTATACCCACAGAGCTCCTTGTGCTGGACTGCGTGGCCACGCACTGCTCCTTTCACTGATCTGCCTACCGTACGCACCCAATGGCACTATCGCGCCGCGTACTTCCCAGGAGATACGCACTCAAAAGAATAATCGCGCCGCGTACTTCCCAGGAGATACGCACTCAAAAGAATAATCGCGCCGCGTACTTTCACAGCAGGTATGCACCCAAAAGAACAATCGAACCGTGTGCTGCTACAGAGGGCACACACCTGAACCACTGTCGCCCTGCGTACCTACGCACTGATCGTTCGGCGCATCTGCGTACCCACGCACTGAACCTTTGGTGCCTCTGCGTACCCACGTACTGAACCTTCGGCGCCTCTACGTACCTTGGACTAGGGCTGAAATAACCTCAGATTCTCAGATCTGAAATTGAGCTCAAGAGATCACCCTTCGCAGATTCGCTTCTAACTTCTCCTTTATAGATCAATCTTTTAAAAACTGAGAACCCAATAAATCAGATCTTAAGATATTCAATCACTCAAAAGATACTCAAGCCAAATGATCTCCTTTGCTTTATATAGGCTAGTTCTTCCTCAAATCAAGGCTCATGGGGCTCAATAAAAATAATAAAATAAACAATACCACGGACCAAAACCATGATAACCCAATACTGTTGGCTAAATACTATGAGAAACCCCACGTGTGGGCGCTTAACTGCCTTGGAATGTGTGCACTGGGGTACGCACCCCATGAATGCGTAACCCGCGTATTTGGACGCGGTCCCTGCACGGTATACCTGCGTGTACGCACCTCCTGAACTGTTCTCCTGCGTACTTCTTTATTTTCATCAAAATGAGAGCCATGCCATGGGTGTTGCCATCAAGTACAACATCTGAAACATAAAATCATACCAGAACCATTATGCCAACAAGTGCATCTATGAAAAAGAATCACCAAGTGATATAACCATATGCACAACAAATTAACACACAAAAATTAAACTGGCGGAAAAGGCAGAGAGCCATCATGTGGTCTCTCATGCTCATGTAATGCTCATTATTCAAAAAATTTAATAATACATTTAAATACATGAGTAAGTGGTCTTGAGATAGTGCGTCTATCTTAGACTCACTTGGTTGAGGCAATTTGTCAACTTACACACTAATTTAGGAGAGCTAGTTGGAGAGAATCTCTCATCCAAACTAGACTCCTTAGTTTGAGGAATTCTCATGATTTTATTTATTTAATTTAATAATTGGATTTATTATTGATTTTTAAGAGAGTGAGGCTAACATCCCCCCCCAATGATAAATCCAAAATGAACAAGGAACCATCTTCCAAGTTCTTAAGTTGATCCTCAAAAAAAATATTTGCATGAAAAACCACCAAAGATGGATGTTGAAGAAACTACAATATGAAGAGACCATGAATCAGCTGCATGACTGATTCATCTCTAAATGTCGCTTGACAACTCCATCATGTGCCAAGCCACAAAAAGATCCAACTGTCCTTTGCTTGAAAAAAACATCCAGTGTCCGATGACACAATTTTATGAACGGCCATTGGCGTATTTGCTGATGATCATCGCCCACTGGCTGATGAAGATGCCCACTGGCTGCTTCACTGATGTTGTCAAGACTTTCAGTCTGATAATCACTTATCAATTTCATTGACATTTTCCCCCCTTTTTCAGCTGAAAGGAGAGGCAATCTTCTCCAAAATATATCTGAACTCCCCCCTTGTAGGTGGAGGAGTATTTCACTAGTATACTTCCCCATTCAACTGCACAAAAGTACCATCTTCATTTGACTATTGGATGAAATATGTGTGAGTGAATCCAAGTGTAAAACTTGTACAATCTTTTGGCTGTGGATGACCATTCCCAGGGATCAATCCATGAATAATTTATCTTCAATCTGGCTGACTGTTGTTGGTTGCAGCATTTCTCTGATGTATGATTTGACTTGCCGCAATGGTTACAAGGATGGAGATCAAAACATTGATTTTCCAGATGACCGGTTCTTTGAAAATGAGAACATTTTGGTTTGTCTACAACTTGAGTTTGTGTGCATTGACATTGGTTTGCAAGTTGATGAGAACTTGCTGAGGTGATTTGTTCAAGTACTCCGGAACTAACGAACTGAATGGGCTTTGAATAATCAGGGATATGTAAGTCGTCGTTATCTTTCACATATCCTAAGCCGCATTGATTTCGATTACTTTGAATTTATTCCCATGGCTTGATAATGGGTTTGGAAGAAAGTTGAACTGGAACAACTTCAAAACTTGAAGCTGGTTGGATGAATGAAGTCGAATGATCAACTATATTTGGATTGGTCAAAGACTTGGAAGCAACACGCTTCTCTTGCAACTCATTTCTTTGTAGTTGCAACTCCAGTTGAAGGAACTCAATCATTTCATGTGCATGTTGAAGATGCACTTTAATATCAATAAGAGTTATTTTGTTGATGTTCACCATGTCGCCAACTACTGATAAAATCAAATTGTTAAGAATTTGGGACAGTTGAATGTGTGTCTCCATGTTAGCTTGCTCACTTTGAATTCATGCTCGCTTGTACTATTGCTGATTGCTAATGCTTTAAACACTTGGTAGAGTTTTATGACTTGGTTGTTTTAACTCTTTGTCACACTTGCTTGATGACGATCACTTTGCTTGAATGAAATGCTATGAATGCTTTAATGAACTTTACACATGCTCGCTTGTTGTGCGTTGAACTGTTGTACTTGATTTGGTTACTTGATACGCTCGCTTGATCTTAGGGCACTTGCTGTAGACACATGCTTGTTTTGATGCTTACTTGAAGATTAGAGTCCACACTCATTTGAAGATGATTGCTTTCTTGAACTTGCTTGATTGTTTTATGCGTACTTGAATGAAATACTCACACTTCCTTGCTTGATTTTTTTATGAACACATTCGCTTGCTTAATCGTTGTTATGAACATGCTCGCTTGCTTAATTGTTGTTATGAACACGCTTGCTTGCTTGAAATACTTGTTGTCTTGAACTCTTGTGTGATTACTGCACTTAGTGATGCACTGAATGTGCTAAAAAGAATTATGGGTGTCGAACACTGTCGAAAATGCACCCAAATGATAAATTTTCAAGTGACAACTGACTTGACTTAATGTATGCACTATAACAAATCAAATGAGGGTGTCGGTTACAACCAAAAATGCACCCGAACAACTCAGTTTAAAATAGGTTTATTTGAAAGTGAAACAAAAGTGTTGTTGATGTTGTTAGGCTTGAAGTGCTTGATTTGTAGCGGCCTTAACTTGATGGTGTGAATTATATGTTGTGAAATGTTGTTGCAGAATATTACTTTTATCAAGTCGATGATGTGATGCATTGTGCTTATGAACTTAATTGATTATGGGAGGTTTGATTTCAGGAGCTTGATTGATGACTTGTATAGGTAAAATTTCTTATGTGCATGTAGTTGTTTTGTTTAAGCATAATAAAGATAGTATTTTACAAATTCGACTCAAATCATGCAAGCACATTCATGACACAGAGTGTACCTATCATCCCCTTATTCAATTTCGGGCGGATCTAGGACATGATCACCACAAAGAGATATGTTTTTATTAACCTTCAAGATACATAATCATGAAAATGTCTTCAGTGAGGCATCTCAAGCACAGACTGAGAACTCCTTGGCGTCAAATTGTCTTCAAAAAACTGCCTGTAGTGACTCAACCACTCTCAAAGTAAAAGATTACGTTGGATTACAAGAATGTCATTCACCTAAACAAATTCAATTATCGCTCCAAATTTACAAAAGATGCACCTTATGACTCCACAAAATCACTTATAACTCCATGACATAAAAAATT
Organism: Pinus taeda; assembly: GCA_000404065.3. Lineage (NCBI taxonomy): Eukaryota > Viridiplantae > Streptophyta > Pinopsida > Pinales > Pinaceae > Pinus > Pinus taeda. The sequence goes on along the minus strand of APFE030324067.1, from coordinate 31,501 downwards.
ACAAATACTCCTTATCTCTCCAAAATGAAAAAACTCACAGCATACTAAAAAAAAATTAAAAACATCAACCTTATTAGAAAATTAATCCCAATCTTTCACCCTTATTACTCCCAAAATAAAAAATATTTTTTCCACTCATCTCTCCTAAAATATCTTCTTATTGCTTCCATACAAAATATGCATCTTATCACTCCATTACAAATATTTTCTTTTCAAAATGTTTTTACATAAATCCCATTAAAATATTTTTAAAACTTTATGATATCACTTAAAAGTGATCTAACGTTGTCTTTCAAACAGTTTTATAATTTATGCAGGTAAAATCATAAAGCAAAATACCCACCATAAAAAATAATTCGTTGAAGACTTTTCAACAACCTTATTCATTTAATTATTTTGCCTTTGACTTGGACGTAGGCCACTCCCACATTGCATTGCAGGTCTTCCACACAATCTTTCAACGCAATGTATTACGGTCTTTCAACACAGGTCTTCACGCCGCATAGGTTCTCATGCAGATCCATGCAACAAGTTTGACACAACCACATTCTCCAACTGTTCACGACTTCATGAACTATTGAGGAATTCACGCCAATGTCCTCCACAAGTCCAACTCCCAAATACTTTGCTATGCAAAGACTTGGCCCACAGTTATATGGATTCAAAATTCCATGATCCAATCCTTTTTTTTTTCAGCGATCGAATGCAGGGCTCTTCAACAGTTGTATGACTTAATCCCCAACGCTATAAGCCACAAATCTGTGTGATGCTCCAATTTCACACATTGTTTCACACAATATTCATACGTCGAATCTATAGGTTTCAATGTTTGAATTTTTCTTCTCAGTATGCCTTGACAACCAAACTCCAGTGGAACTGCAGAACTAATTATTGATCACATGTAGAACTCTAGTGCAATCGTCTCACAACTGCCAGAGCATTCCCTACGCAACACAATAAACAACATGTAATTCATTCAAAGTAGTGTTTTTTTATGACACGAAGGAATTCTCTAACGTCACGCAACACTTCTCCAAGGGTCTCATAACTGCACAATGGTGGCAGCTCCTTGACTTGGTCCGCTTATAAGAAAAAATTAGAGCACATCCTCTGTCCGAGGTTATCTTTGCCTCTTATCAGAATCATTTACAATCGTTGGTCACTGGTTAGTATATCGACATACTCTGCAAATAAACACAACATACACCATCACAACATCAACTAAACGGATCACGGGTACACAACGATAGAAATTTCTTCGCTGACTAAATATTTTGTTTTTAGCTTCGTCGGCGACACATTGAGCTACCAAGATTTCATTACAATCATCTTACAAGTGGGCTCTTTGTTGGTTGGTAAAGCAGGCTAACATTTCCGAGTGCAGCAAATCTCTTGGGCTTATATCAAAGGGAGTTTTGCGTGCTGGGGTGGATGTCCGCAAAGTAGACTGGCATCGAGAGATTGTCAATTCCTTTGGAGATTCCATGGTGGAGCCATTTGGATGCTAGTTGATCTAATTCCAGTCATCACTTTACTTCTCAGCTAGCCTCTGAGTTATACTTCATTAAAATCTCATGCAATAGTACAACAAAGAACTTTTCTGATTCAAAAATCACCTGGAAATCTTCTATTCAACGCATTCCAGGGGTCCCATGAGGCCATTCGGATCATCGTCTAGCACCAAAACTCAAAGAGGGGGAGTTGGCAGAGGGTGATGTGTTGCTCAACAACGTGTAGAACCAAAGATTTTCCACAACGCTGATCTCCATGTAGGTTTGCACAGTTAATCTCCCGGGGAATCCCTTACACTCAACAACAAGCAATGCTGTAACGAATGCTAATTATTAGACACAATCACACCCAACAAAAACAGAAAGAATTATCAGATTCAACACTCTGACCATCAAAAAATAAATACTCTTACACACTAATTATTTATGTATAAAGAACATAATATTAGATCTCCCTCATTTCTCTGAGCTCCCTCTTGAGGGAGTAGAGGGAGTCTTTTGCTGAGATCAAGATTTTCGAGCCCTTATAAGAGTTCTGTGCTCCAACATTCCTCCCACACGCAAAAGGTATACACACAACAGGTTGCATGCTCCATAGATATTTTAGCTCTGATACCACATGAGGAAGAATTACCAAGCCATATAACCATATGCACAACAAATTAACACATAAAAATTAAATTGGTGGAAAAGGCAAAGAGCCATCATGTGGTCTCTCATGCTCATGTAATTCTCATTATTCAAAAAATTTAATAATACATTTAAATACATGAGTAAGTGGTCTTAAGATAGTGCGTCTATTTTAGACTCACTTGGTTGAGACAATTTCTCAACTTACAGACTAATTTAGGAGAGCTGGTTGGAGAGAATCTCTCATCCAAACTAGAATCCTTAGTTTAAGGAATTCTCATGATTTTATTTATTTAATTTAATAATTGGATTTATGTTTGATTTTTAAGAGAGTGAGGCTAAGAATCTACAACAACATTTTTCTTCCATTTTTTGTAGAATATTTCAAAGTCATAAACCAACATCTTTGTCACCCATTTTTGTTGATCTTTTGAAAATAATATTTGTTCCAAAAAGTATTTAAGACTATCATGATCTATTTTTACCTCGAAGTGTCTTCCCATTAGGTAAGGTCACCATTGCTTTAGTGCATTTAGTATTGCCAATATTTCATTCTCATAAATAGGTTTGTGTAAATACTTTTCTTTGATTGGACAACTTTCAAAAGAAATGGCTCTTCCTTCTTGCATTAAAACAACACCAATTCCATTTCCTGAAGCATCAAATTCCACAATAATTTTTTTTGTGATGTCTGGCGTAGCTAAGGCTTGTGCTTGACACATTGCTTCTTTAAGATGTTCAACGGCCTTCGTTTCTTCTGGAGTCCAAGAAAATGCATCTTTCTTCAGTAATGATGTTAGAGGTGCCACTATTCTCCCATAATTCTTAATGAAATTATGATAATACCCTGTCAACCTATGAAATCCTCGAAGATGCTTTATGGTTGTGGGGATTTTCCATTCCTTAATGCCTTTAATTTTGTTAGGGTCTACCTTAACACCCCTATGAGCTACAAGATGACCCAAATATTCCACCTCCTATATTCCAAAGAAACATTTGGAAGTTTTTTCATGTAATTGTTTCTCCTCCAATAGTTTGAGCACCCTCTCAACATGTTCAATATGATCTTTCCAAGACTTGTTGTAGATTAGTATATCATCAAAAAATACTAACACAAATTTTTTAAGGAAGGGTTTGAAAATGGAATTCATCAAACCTTGAAATGTGGAAGGTGCATTAGTAAGGCCAAAAGGCATGAACAAAAAATCATAATGACCCTCATGAGTGATGAATGTTGTTTTCAGATTGTCTTCAGTATTCATTCTAATTTGATGATATACTGAATGAATATCCAGCTTGGTGAAGCAAATTGCTCCATGTAATTCATCCAACAATTCATCAATGACAAGAATGTGAAATTTATCTTTAATAGTGAGGTTTTTCAACTCCCTATAATATGGACACATATGCCATGATCCATCCTTCTTGTGCACCAATACTACTGGAGCAGAGAAAGAACTTTGACTAGGTTGAATTATACTAGCCTTTAGCAGTTTTGCAACCATACGTTCAATTTCACTCTTTTGGGCATAAGGATATCTCTAAGGCCTGATTTTTGGAGGAACACTTCATGGAATCAAGTGAATTGCATGATCATGATCACGAATATGTGGGAGGCTTTTGGGAGTCTCAAACACCTTGGAATGATTGTCCAAGACTTTTTGGAGACATGGAGAAATATATGATTTCGATGTTTGAACCCCTAGTGAGCATAATTTTACAATTAAGCCCTGTTGTTCTTTCTTCAGAAGATTTGTCATGCCATTAGAGATGATTATCTCTCCGGGTTTCACTGCGATACCCTTTAATTCAAGTTCCTTTCCTTCCAATTTTTTTTCAAGAGAAGTTCTTTAAAATTGAAAGTTATTTTCCCCAAAGATTGTAAACATTGGACTCCTAGTTCAACATCAACACCACCCATTGGAATGGAAAGCATTGGACTATTAAATACATATTCCCCCACTGTTAGCTTGATATTATGGTTTTTTCCAGAGAAATCTATATTTCCTCCATTTGCAACCATCACTTGACACTCTGGAGTTGGATATAGGAAGAAATTCAATTCCTTGGTTATCTTACAATGAATAAAATTATGGCTACTACCTGAATCAATAAGCACTATTACCTTTTTATTCTCAATATATCCCTTTATCTAGAGAGTTTAAGGAGTGGTAATTGCTTCCAATGCATTACAATATATGGTCAGATTCATTTCTTCTTTCTTTGGGGTTGGTTCTTGGTAATATCCTCCCTTTTTGATGTTTCTTGTTCCTTTTCTTCCTCCTCTTCACAACCTATGTAGAAAAATTTCTTCTCAGCACACTTATGCCTTTAGTGTATTTTCTATCACAACTGTAAACAACCTTTTTTCCCTTTTTTTCCTCCAATTGTTGTGGTGTCAACCTTTTAGGTTTTTGAATACTAGGAGCAACACCACTTCCTTCTTTATAGTTGTGATTCATAGACTTCATTGTTGCCATAATTTTGCTTTCAACTTCTCTTGCCACCTTGAATGCCTTTTCCAATGAATCGGGTTCCTAAAGGAGAACCTCATGTTTGATGTTATCTTTTAAAGTCCCTATGAAGACATCAATCATATGCTCCTCTGGAATATCGGTTACCCTAATATTCAATTTTTGGAAGTCTTCAATGTGCTTCGTCATTGAACCCTTTTGTTTGAGATTTATCAATTGGCTAAAGAAGGTGTTGCTCTTTGTATCTTCATAATGTGCTATCATTTCCTCCATAAAAATTTACCAAGTGAAAAGTGGTTTATGAGGACAAATCCATCTATACCATACAAAATGATTGGGTTCTAAATATAAAGATGCAATACGTACCTTTTGTGAGGGTTGCACATCTAGTAGATCAAAATATTGCTCCATTTGTAGTATCCAAGTTACCAGATCCTTGACATCAAAATTCCTCATCTCTATCTTTGGAATGTGGTGGTTCTTATACCCAACATTGGAATCTATAAAATCGTAATTCATATTCTTTTTGTCCTCATCATGATTTTCATAGATTACCTTGTCACTACCGAGAAGCCTTTCTTGCAACAACTTTGTCAAGCTTTCCTTCAAACCTTCCATGTTTGATTTTAAACCATTCATGTCACCTTTTAAACCATCCATGCCTCCTTTTAAACCATCCATGTTACCTTTTATTTTTTCTTTGGTTTCTCTTTGTGAGAGCGAAATTTCTTGTACTTGGTCCTGTAATTTTGATATATCATGTTGCAATTCTTCCTCTTCATGCATCATAGTGGAGATTTCTGAGGGATTAATGGGTGTAGAATTATTTTTCTTAGTAGGAACTTTAGAACCAAATACTGATATCTATGCTTCAATATGCCCTTGGAATCACTTCAAACTAAATTTTCAAAAAAAGTTATGCAATTTTAAAAAAAATACCCACATTTTTCTTGCTTTTAGGAGCTTGACCTTGAAACGATTGTATCTCTTTAATTTCAGATCTCCAAGTTCTAAAATTTCTTGATATTGTAGCTTCTAAGTCTTCTTTCCAACCCACAAGTCTGATCGAGTTTGGATTCTTCAAGAAAGAGTTATGTCAAATCTACCACGATGACCTAATTATGGAATGGTTTAGTAAATTGAAGTTGTATAGGATGCCACGCGTCATTGTTTCAACCTTCGGCCCTGAAATTGATACAAGAAAAACTATAGTTTGTGCAATTTCAACCACTTTTTACAGAATTCAAATCAGGTGCCTGCAACGAAAGTTATGACGATTCTCTCGAGGTCGCCTATTTGAGATTGAATTTTGGAGCCTGCAAAAACCATACATTCCTGATATCATATCTCCGAAAATATAGAAAACAAAGCTTTGAAATTTTTACATGAAGTTCACTAATATTTTAGCTCCACATGGTCAAAACGTAAGCTTATAAAGCCTCGTAGAAAACACATTATAGAAAAATTTCCAAGATGGCCTGTTTGAATAAGCGAAACCCTAGAATCCAAAGCTCTGAAACCAAATGTTATGCAACCAGCTCACAGAAAAGATCGATTGATGACTTAAAAATTATCCTCTTCGAGGGGGAAACCTCCAATATATTACATAAACAAACAATTATTGGATGATACAAATGACAACACCTCCTTTGTATATATAGGGGTCTAAGGGGTCACAATATAATCAGAGCCTACGTAACAATAATAATGTAAGGGCACAACAATAACAATAGTGGGCTTCTATGGTTCACAACAATAACAATATGTGGGCTACATGGGAACTACAATAAAAATAAGGGGGATACACTAGTATTATAGGGACATAACAAGTCCACATGTCCAGCACTGACTGAAAACACCCAATGACATATGATCACACTATTATTAGCCTAACTTGACCCAACGTTATTTCTGTAAATTTAATACAACTTTCTATTTTTTAAAGTTTCTCGAGTCCTAAACTATTGAGGTCATTTTGAGGGCTTAAACAAAATTTTTGGTGAAAATAGAGAGACTAGAAAACATTCCAAAAATAGTTTCACAAATTACCTTTTTGGCCTCCTCGTATATATCTTCAAAATGAGGTATGATGATAGCCAGACAAAAATTGTATGCCAAAGTTATGACCCTGGGAAGTTTGCGGTCCAAATTATTCATTTATACACACACTTTGTGACTATGGTACCTGCAGGTCATGAATGCATAATTTGTTCATGTTTTCATTAGTTCATCAGATGTTCATCAAGAAATTTTGTTGCCCTCTGATACTAGCTGCAATAAAATACAAATTAGCACATGCATTCATATAAATTAACTATGAGCCATTAAACCATGAATTAGATCTAAATCAAGAGCGCATCATATAGTAAGAAATATATTGTGCATGTAACCAACATTTTAACTAGAACGAAGCCATGACAAACTAGTCATATAAAGAACAATAAATAAACAGTTATGCTCATTGATCATCAATAAAGAATAACACATATTAACATATGCATAGTAGCAACCAAGTTAGGGACTTCCACATACCACCCGACCATATATTGGGTTGAACCAAATCTCTCTTTCAACCAATCACCCTCGTGCCATATTCAAAGCCTAAATGTGGGATTACAAGGGATAAACTAAAACATAAGCAAAACATGGAAACCAAAGGTTATACCACCCCCACCCTCATGCTACAGTGATTTCACCTAAACTAGTCCATAAATCACCAAAACTAATACAAGCTTGGATGCCTCAGGATTTCTTCACCACACCTAGGGACATTTTCCTATCTCCACCCACCTATAAAGAGCTTCCTAAAGGAAACCATCTCCACTCTCAACCCTCGGGATTTTCTCGGGACCACCTCAATTGAATCCAAATCCACTGACATTCCAAAGCTCAACCAAAATGAAATCCTGCTATACCATGGCTATCCAGGAAATGGAAAAGTTAAGGTATTACATCACTGTCAATCCAAGAAAATCCCATTCCAATGATAGCAAGAATGACCAATAAACCATGCATTCACATACAAACAAGATAACCAAACATGCGACTTGCTACCTGAAAAATCCTCTTGTTGGCTGCCCTTTCCTTGCTTGAATCATGCACTTGCTTGTTGTTGTCCAATCTTCTTCTTGTGCACCCTTGCTTTCCTTTCTTGCCTGCTTGTGTCTTCCTTCTCCAAGTTTTCTTTATCTCGTACTTCTCCTTGTCCAAATGAGAAAGCTAGAATGTCCAAGAGTGTGTTAGAATGTTTTCTCTCTTCTCTTTTTTTTTTTTCCTTTCCTTTCTTTTCAATTTCCATTGCATGCATATTTTTATCTCTTCATATTCCTTTTATCTTCTTTACCTTTATTTCTTATATTAAATTTCCATTTATTTCCCTTTTCCTTTTCAAATGCCAATGCGAAATCCAATTTCCATAGTGTCGTCTAGACAATCCTCTCTGTGGACAGAGATGATCCCTCTAGCCCAATGAGTGGGACTAGAAACCTACATGACAATCTACTGGACACCTTCCTAAGATACAATTGAAAAGAGGGATGAAGAAGATGGCCTACCTCGTTCTAATGCTATGACATTCTCCTTTGTTGAAAACCTTGAATCACTTGCGTCACGGGCCCAGTCCTGCTGCTCACAACATCTGTACACTTGCACAAGAGATCAAGACACAAGAAGGCATGCAAATACAAATAACAGATTCAAAAGTAACCTACTTAACAGATCAAGGAGCATTAAGCTAAATGATACATGAACATACATATTTAGGGAAAATGAACCAACAATTGTATATTAATAGAATAGAGGAAGCATACAACCAAGCCCTAATGTCAATAGGATCTCCTTGAATGAATGTCCAAGTCCAAGCTAAGCTTTCCAAGAACTCCTCCAAGCCAAATGAGTAGCATATAGGCACACTATTAGCATAAGGGTGCAAATAGACAAAGACCAACCATTTGGGAATGGGAGAGGATAATATATAAGCAAGGAAAGGGAGTTAGGATCTCTCCAAAGATAGGAGTAGGCCTTCATCTCAAGGAGGTAGCTCATAAGGATAAGACCAAGAGGCCAAGTTTGGATAACTTGACCTCATCTACGCCAAACAACCTCCACCTCGTCCCTCTGGAAGCTTCTCGATCACGAAGCTTCTCATCCTCATTTGGAAAATTTCCTTTCAAGGATGATCACGGGTATACAAGCAAACAAAGCAATGGCATTGCATGTCTAGTATAGTGCAACAGGCGACCATCGCGATTTTCAGTATCATAAGAGCGATGATTCTCAAATTAGGGTTTTAGAGCCATTTCCTTCAAGGGAAGCTCAATGCATTTTCCAATTAGTCTTTTAGGGATGATTTTTGGTGCATATATGAATGAGTACAGTAATGATGGTCATGTTTCGGGCACTTCGGGGTATGTCACAGGGAATTGTGGGAGGTGTGACAAAATAATGTGTAACAGATGCCCCCTAAAGCATGAAGGCAGAACGGGGAGTGATGGATGAGATGATTTATGAGCTTTTGCAAGGATGAGAACAAACATTATCAAGAGACCTGCAAATCAAGGATGCATATACATATACATATATGATATCAAAAGATGAATCCATGGTATGGACACAACCATCCGGATAATACTGACTATATGAAAAGATCCATGGTATGGGTGTAGCCATCCAAATGATAAGGATCATCTATAAATCTAATATTTGAGGTATGGATGCATCCATCCGATACAGAAGGATCATCATCAATGTAAAGTCCCATGGTATGGTCACAACCATCCGTATAGTAGAAACATGTGTACAATCATGAATAATACATAACTCCACGCAACCTGAGTCATATCAAACAAGACTCAGGGTCTTGTGCTCCATCCCAACCCAATCAAAGTACGAATCCTAACATGCAAATGAATGTGTCAAACCACGTGGACCATTCATTAACAAGCATGAGAGAAACCACCAATAATGACAATCACTCTCAAGATACGATAGTATAATCTGAGAATGTGTAAATTAAGCTAAAGTCGAACACTCATTAAATCATCCAATTGAAGGCCAATGATGAAAACCTGTTGTCGAATGTGAAGAACTCGCCATTAAGGCATGCAAGCTCTAAGGTACTAAAAGGGTGTTTCTAAGTCATATTCCTGGATAATGAGTTGAAGTCGACTTGAAATGACTCATCGAAGGAGGGCCATGATGAATCCCCCACCATCAACACGAAATGAGGAATAAAGTGGAATGAAATGAATAAGATCCAAGACTATAACAAAGGGTCAGACAATGTATAGGTAAAAGTCTGCAAATATGACTTCTCTTGAACACTAGCGACACGACTCCGGAGTGTGGCAACATTTGACTCAAAATAGGACTAAAGGTCATGATGAAGAAAAAAAAAATAGTTGGATGGGAGGCAAAAAATGGATCAACCAAACCCGGGAGGACAAGTGATTGAGTGAGGATATCCCAAACCCGACACGAGAAGCAGAAGAGTGTCATGTTCAAGAGCAGCATGCTGCATATGCAAAGGATGTTTCATTTGCATTTTTCCTCGCTATTTCTAGCGAGTACCCCAATTATTTTTATGAGAACCTTGAAGGGGATAGCATATGCTTGTTATGTAAGTTCATTCTTCGAATGAATCCATCCTAGTAAGTTTTACGAGCCCTAAGAAGGAGAAACTCGGTCTCATGATGGTGATGAGTCTTTCGTCGTAAAAATTTTAACGAGTCTGACGTAAGAATAACTCGGTATCTTTTTCATATTTAGAGAGTTTGAAAAGGAGACAAAAAGGAAAAACTCCATCATGTCCCTTTTCGTATTTGTCCCTTGAACCTGAAAAGGTAGAAAAAAACATTCGAGAGAACCTCTTGACCATGTCAACCAAGGTGTACCTTTTTCGTAAATAGTCAATTTTGAACCCGGAAAAGGGGTAAACGTATATTGAGATGACATCTATTCATTTAATTTAACGAGTTCAAAAAGATAATTACTTGATGATATTTTGATGTTTTGAGAGTCAGAAAAGAGCTTAAAGATGACTCCAAGGGGGTTCCTTTCTCGTTTATTTTTAACGAGTTTGAAAAAGAGATAAAATAAAAACTCGTTAAATCAGTCAATAATAATCACTGTATCCACCAGAAAGTACTTGTAACTGCACAAAGATAACCATTGATCAATGATATCGAGAAAAATAATAAAATATTAATAAAATAATGGAAAAAAATGAAATTAAAACTTATAAAAAGACCACAAGTTAAAATATTTTTACCATTTCACTAAAGTAAGTTTTGAGAGTGCATTTTACCCCCTTTTCTTCGATTTTCAGGCGAATGGTGCGGAAGGCCTAGGGGATCATTTTTCGAACCATCAGTAGTAGGTAAGAGCTCTTCCTTTGCTATTGCATTTTATTACATTTTGATGCATTTTTAGTGGATTTTTGCATGCCAGAAGGATGCTTTTCATTTTGGATTGTAGATTACTGTGGTGTGGTTTCTGAGAGGAGTTCGGATTTTCCACAGTGTTCATCTTTATATGGTTGACGTTTCGAGTCTAAACCCAGATTCATCATCAGGACTGATGTACGGAGAAAAGAAGGAAAAGGGAAAGTGTAGATCAGCTTCTTTTCTCTGTATTTTAACCCTAGTTCTTTCAAGATTACGAATCTCTTTCCAAGTATCCCCTCCGTGTAGGGTAACTATTTTGGATTGTAGATTACTGTGGTGTCGTTTCTGAGAGGAGTTCGGATTTTCCACAATGTTTATCTTTATATGGTCGACGTTTCGAGTCTAAACACAGACTCATCATCAGGACTGATGTACAGAGAAAAGAAGGAAAAGGGAAAGTGTAGATCAACTTCTTTTCTCTGTATTTTAACCCTAGTTCTTTCGAGATTACGAATCTCTTTCGAAGTATCCCCTCTGTGTAGGGTAACTATTTTGGATTGTAGATTATTGTGGTATGGTTTCTGAGAGGAGTTCGGATTTTCCACAGTGTTCATCTTTATATGGTCGACGTTTCGAGTCTAAACCAGACTCATCATCAAGACTGATGTACGGAGAAAGAAGGAAAAGGGAAAGTGTAGATCAGCTTCTTTTCTTTGTATTTTAACCCTAGTTCTTTCGAGATTACGAATCTCTTTCCAAGTATCCCCTCCATGTAGGGTAATTATTTTGGATTGTAGATTACTGTGGTGTGGTTTCTGAGAGGAATTCGGATTTTCCATAGTGTTCATCTTTATATGGTCGACGTTTCGAGTCTAAACGCAGACTCATCATCAGTCCTGATGATGAGTCTGGGTTTAGACTCGAAACATCGACCATATAAAGATGAACACTGTGGAAAATCCAAACTCCTCTCAGAAACCACACCACAATAATCTACAATCCAAAATAGTTACCCTACATGGAGGGGATACTTGGAAAGAGATTCGTAATCTCAAAATAACTAGGGTTAAAATACAGAGAAAAGAAGCTGATCTACACTATCCCTTTTCCTTGTTTTCTCCATACATTAGTCATGATGATGCGTCTGGGTTTAGACTCGAAACGTCGACCATATAAAGATGAACACTGTGGAAAATCCGAACTTCTCTCAGAAACCACACCACAGTAATCTACAATCCAAAATAGTTACCCTACACGGAGGGGATACTTGGAAAGAGATTCGTAATCTCGAAAGAATTAGGGTTAAAATACAGAGAAAAGAAGCTAATCTACACTTTCCCTTTTCCTTTTTTTCTCCGTACATTAGTCCTGATGATGAGTCTGGGTTTAGACTCAAAACGCCGACCATATAAAGATGAACACTATGGAAAATTCGAACTCCTCTCAGAAACCACACCACAGTAATCTACAATCCAAAATAGTTACCCTACACGAAGGGGATACTTAGAAAGAGATTCGTAATCTCGAAAGAACTAGGGTTAAAATACAGAGAAAAGAAGTTGATCTACACTTTCCCTTTTCCTTCTTTTCTCCGTACATTAGTCTTGATGATGAGTCTAGGTTTAGACTCGAAACGTCGACCATATAAAGATGAACACTGTGGAAAATCTGAACTCCTCTCAGAAACCACATCACAGTAATCTACAATCCAAAATAGGTACCCTACACGGAGGGGATACCTGGAAAGAGATTCGTAATCTCGAAAGAACTAGGGTTAAAATACAGAGAAAAGAAGCTGATCTACACTTTCCCTTTTCCTTCTTTTCTCCGTACATCAGTCCTGATGATGAGTCTAGGTTTAGACTCGAAACGTCGACCATATAAAGATGAACACAGTGGAAAATCCGAACTCCTCTCAGAAACCGCACCACAGTAATCTACAATCCAAAATAGTTACCCTACACGGAGGGGATACTTGGAAAGAGATTCGTAATCTCGAAAGAACTAGGGTTAAAATACAGAGAAAAGAAGCTGATCTACACTTTCCCTTTTCCTTCTTTTCTCCGTACATCAGTCCTGATGATGAGTCTAGGTTTAGACTCGAAACGTCGACCATATAAAGATGAACATTGTGGAAAATCCGAACTCCTCTCAGAAACCACACCACAGTAATCTACAATCCAAAATAGTTACCCTACACGGACAGGATACTTGGAAAGAGATTCGTAATCTCGAAAGTACTAGGGTTAAAATACAGAGAAAAGAAGCTGATCTACACTTTCCCTTTTCCTTGTTTTCTTCGTACATCAGTCCTGATGATGAGTCTGGGTTTAAACTTGAAACGTCGACCATATAAAGATGAACACTATGGAAAATCTGAAATCCTCTCAGAAACCACACCACAGTAATCTACAATCCAAAATAGTTACCCTACACGGAGGGGATACTTGGAAAGAGATTCGTAATCTCGAAAGAACTAGGGTTAAAATACAGAGAAAAGAAGCTGATCTACACTTTCCCTTTTCCTTCTTTTCTCTGTACATCAGTCCTGATGATGAGTCTGGGTTTAGACACGAAACATCGACCATATAAAGATGAACACTGTGGAAAATCCGAACTCCTCTCAGAAACCACACCATAGTAATCTACAATCCAAAATAGTTACCCTACATAGAGGGGATACTTGGAAAGAGATTCGTAATCTCGAAAGAACTAGGGTTAAAATACAGAGAAAAGAAGCTGATCTACACTTTCCCTTTTCCTTGTTTTCTCCATACATCAGTCCTGATGATGAGTCCGGGTTTAGACTCGAAACGTCGACCATATAAAGATGAACACTGTGGAAAATCCGAACTCCTCTTAGAAACCACACCATAGTAATCTACAATCCAAAATAGTTACCCTACACGGAGGGGATACTTGGAAAGAGATTCGTAATCTTGGAAGAACTAGGGTTAAAATATAGAGAAAAGAAGCTGATCTGCACTTTCCCTTTTCCTTATTTTCTCTGTACATCAATCTTGATGATGAGTCTGGGTTTAGACTCGAAACGTCGACCATATAAAGATGAACACTGTGGAAAATCTGAACTCCTATCAGAAACCACACCATCGTAATCTACAATCCAAAATAGTTACCCTACACGAAGGGGATACTTGGAAAGAGATTCGTAATCTCGAAAGAACTAGGGTTAAAATACAGAGAAAAGAAGCTGATCTACACTTTCCCTTTTCCTTCTTTTCTCCGTACATCAGTCCTGATGATGAGTCTAGGTTTAGACTCGAAACGTCGACCATATAAAGATGAACACTGTGGAAAATCTGAACTCCTCTCAGAAACCACACCACAGTAATCTACAATCCAAAATAGTTACCCTACACAGAGGGGATACTTGGAAAGAGATTCGTAATCTCGAAAGAACTAGGGTTAAAATACAGAGAAAAGAAGCTGATCTACACTTTCCCTTTTCCTTCTTTTCTTCGTACATCAGTCCTGATGATGAGTATGGGTTTAGACTCGAAACGTCGACCATATAAAGATGAACACTGTGGAAAATCCGAACTCCTCTCAGAAACCACACTATAGTAATCTACAATCCAAAATAGTTACAGTACACGGAGGGGATACTTGGAAAGAGATTCGTAATCTCGAAAGAAATAGGGTTAAAATACAGAGAAAAGAAGTTGATCTACACTTTCCCTTTTCCTTGTTTTCTCCGTACATCAGTCCTGATGATGAGTCTGGGTTTAGACTTGAAACGTCGACCATATAAAGATGAAAACTGTGGAAAATACGAACTCCTCTCAGAAACCACACCACAGTAATCTACAATCCAAAATAGTTACCCTACACGGAGGGGATACTTGGAAAGAGATTCGTAATCTCAAAAGAACTAGGGTTAAAATACAGAGAAAAGAAGCTGATCTACACTTTCCCTTTTCCTTCTTTTCTCCGTACATCAGTCCTGATGATGAGTCTAGGTTTAGACTCGAAACGTCGACCATATAAAGATGAACACTGTGGAAAATCCGAACTCCTCTTAGAAACCACACCACAGTAATCTACAATCCAAAATAGTTACCCTACACTAAGGGGATACTTGGAAAGAGATTCGTAATCTTGAAAGAACTAGGGTTAAAATACAGAGAAAAGAAGCTGATCTACACTTTCCCTTTTCCTTCTTTTCTCCGTATATCAGTCCTGATGATGAGTCTGGGTTTAGACTCGAAACGTCGACTATATAAAGATGAAAACTATGGAAAATCCGAACTCCTCTTAGGATTTTCATTTTTTAACCATGCAGGTCATCATTGCAAGTTTGCTCATATGACCCGTGATGGTCACCCCTGAACCGAACGACCCTCGCATTGTTAATAAAAATAGTCACGATGGTTCCAGGGAGAATTTTTATAAAGGAAAACCCTCTTTTAAAGAAAAATGTTTGGATTTAACTCCATAAAAAGGAATCTAATTGTTGTGTAATGATGTTTTGCAGGATATTGTAGCCAACATGGTCCTAGAATGGAAAGAAAGAGGCCATGAGGCAGTAGACCACCAGGCAGCCCAAGATCTGGAATGTATCAATGCTTTGAGGAACTGTGGGTTTATTGAATTTCTTCAAGACTACAGTTCTAAAAGCTCAAAATGAATTGTTGCACTACTTGATCAACCTATGGGATATTGATTGAGAAATCATCAGCATTGGGGACCGAAAGTTCGATTTACAGGAAACATACATTTATTTCATCACTGGATTGTCGCAAAGAGGAGAAAGGGTTCAACTCTTCGGGTCTCATCCTGGAGGTGAGACCACTAGTGATCTAGTTGCGAGACATTGCCCAGGTGTCGATATGACAATGGGCGAGAAGGTGAAGATAACTACAGTCAGAAATCTTCCCCTGAGGATGATCTTATTCACCATAGCTCGTGTAGCTGGGACACAAGATTTGCATGAGACTTAGAAATCCCAATTCCATTATGTAGTAGAATACCTCACTCCAATAGTATTCAACTGGTGTTCGGGGTTACTAGCCAATATGAAGAGGCAGCTGACCAAGGGTAAACGTGGAAACTTGAAACAATTTGGCTGTGGGTGGATTTTGGTTACTTTCTTTCTAGAGTGCGTGCCCCTGTTTCAGTATCAGTAGACAGTGGTACCAAATCCTAATCCACAAGATCCAAGACTAGTCAGATGGAGTGAACTCATGCTTCGAGGAGGGGTCAACAAATGCATCTCTCGCCATATTTTTTCATTTGGATGCATTGCCAATTGATCGTTTTGGATGAATACGCCTATGCAGACACATATTTCAGATGGGACCCAAATCTACCTCTGCCACTGGGTGAACAATGGACTAATGCAGGTGAAAACTTGTTTTTGGATTTTTCAAGTTTCTATGATTTTTTTATGGAAGCGTAACTGAGACTGAACTAGTGATAAATGTGCAGATTTTGGACCGGAAAGGCCACCTGGCATGTCGCCAATAGCACGACAAGTAGCCCAGTAGGTAGCAAATGCTCCCTATGAGGAAGAAGCGGACCCCATAAGAGAGATGGAATGTAATCTGGATGTGATCACTCGAGGGACTCCAGAGTACGCTACTATAGATGATGTGCCCTTGCGATATGAGAGGTACATAATAGGGGTATCTGTGAGACTTTATTTGCTGTTAGGTTGAGTGATTAGGGAAGTCTCGTGTTATCGCGAGCACCATACATGCACTTAGCTTTTCTAGTAGCTTTTGCACATGCTGTAGGATTTGAAAAGAAAGTGTCTCAGAAAGTTGTGTCAGTGTATCATGAAGATGTGATTGGTTTTATAAATTACGCAAATGTTTATCAAGAACACATTTTTCTAATGCATCTATTAATTTATTCGAATTGGGTGGAATATGTTGATATGTGATAAAATAAAAATGTCTTTCCAGTAATCGAACACATAGATACATACGCAAAATCTGTGGATTTCTTACTGAGTAATGATTATTCAGTTGTAACAAAATGAGTTGGGAATCTAACTTAACAACTAAATCTCTAATTCCAAGAGAAACTGCTTCTGAAAATAGTTCAATAACTGCACTGTATTCAACAATATTATTAGTTGTTCTTCCTTTGAAAATACTTTGTAAATCGACCAACTTTCCATCAGGGGTGAAGAGTACCCAAGATGCGGAACACAAATTCTGTGTGCTACGACAAGCACCATCAACAAAACTGACATAATGATTTGACGACATTTGCAAACCGAGTGGAACACAAGTTAAGCATAAAACACATGTCTGCAAAGCAAACAAACACACCAAAAATAAAATAAAAAACGCACACAAATGAATTCACACACTAATGTACAAAAAATAATTACATGAATTTCACGCATAATACTTTTTCAAATACAACCCATTGCAGGGTTGTGACAATGCATTTCCTTCGTAATCAACTAGCTCATAGGCGCCATTTTACAAGACACATTTAACGATATATGGCCCATGCCACATAGGTTCGAATTTCGAGCTCCCAACTTATCATTAGCATGATCATAAAGGAGGACCACGTTGCCTTCAGAAAAAGTGTGAGGAGAAATGGTTTGATCAAAATGAGCTTTGACACGTTCCTTTTGGGCTTCGATTACCATCGCAGTAATGCGACGGTTCTCATCAAGCCTCTCAAGGTAGAGTAACCACTCCTCTTCAGGCGAGGTATTAGGAAGAAGTTCAATATCTAATTTCAGTGAAGGGATTTCACATTCAATCGCGAGTGTTGCTTCTAAACCATAAACTAGATGGACTGGAGTAAATCCAGTGGCCATCTTAGCTGAAGTTCGGTAAGCCAAGAGAGCTAAGAAAAAAATCAGATGCCAACCCTTTTTGTGCTTCCCAACGGTTTGTTGAAGTATAGTAATCAAAAATTTATTAATTTCTTCGACTTAGCCATTGGTCTGTGGATAGTAAGGAGTTGAGCTATCGTGGTGAAGACCCAACTGCACAGTCATCTCTACCATCATGTAATGATGAAAATTTGATCCATGGTCAGTTATAATGGCTTGAGGAATTTCGACATGCGCTATGACGTGGTTGAAGAAGAACTGAGCAACAATGATACCGTCAACATTATAGGTGGGCATCACCTTGGCCCATTTAGTGAAGTAGTCGATGACGACGATAATATAGCCACGCCCCTCGACTGAGCGAGAGTTACATGTCATGAATTCTATGCCCCATTTGGAAAATGGGAAAATGGTAACAATTGGTGTAAGGGTGATGGCGAGGAACCCTGCTTGCAGTTAAAAATATGCATTCATGGCATTTCTGAACAACCAAAATACAGTCCTTGAAAATGGAAGGCCAGAAATAACCGACGCGGAGTATTTTCTGAGCAGTAGCATAGCCTGACATGTGACCACCACATGCCCCAGAGTGGCATTCATTCAAGGCTCGTTCAACCTCTTCAAGTAATAAACATCTGCAAAGAACAGAGTCAACATCGACTTGGTATAATGTATCACCAAGAATCAGATAGGGTTGGGACTAATTCTGGATGCGACGTTGGTCGGATCGAGACAAATTAGATCAGAAGGTTTGGGTCTGAAGATAAACAATAATATCCCCATACCACGGGTCAAGGGTGCTAATGAGAAACAAAGTTTCATTAGGAATCTTCTTAGTAAAATCATTATAAGTGCTTGCGGAAGGAAGGGCACATATCAATTCGACAAAAAACAAGTGATTTCTTAGATTTGGCGGCGGTAAACTCCAAATCAAACTCTTGTAGGATAAAAATCCATTTAGAGTATTTTCCCTTCAGTAATTGACAAGTCAAAATATAGGTCATGGGGTTGCAATCAGGTATCACAATGGTTTTTTGTAGAAGAATATAACGACGAAATATTTGAACAACATGGACTGCTACCAAGGCAAGTTTCTCGACATGAGAATATCAAGTTTCAATGTCCAAGAGATTTCGGCTTAAATAATAAACCACATGTTCGTTACCATTGTCATCATCCTGAACCAATACCATAACAATGGTACTATCAGCGACAACCAAATAAAGGAAATAATCGCATCGATAATCAGGGGGATGCAATAAAGGAGCATTGATGAGCATTTTCTTCAAGGTATCAAAGGATTGTTGGGAAATTTCATCCCAAATGAATGGGATCCCCTTTTTAAGCAAGCGAGTAAAACCCTTGGCGAGTTCAACATAGTTAAGAACGAAACGATGAAGAAAATTAGCCTTTCCTTGCAAACTTTGCAATTGAAGCAATGAGGTAGGAGGGGGTAAGTTTACAATAGCCTCAAATTTTAGAGGATCTATTCGGCTACCTTTGCAAGACACAAAAAAACCTAGGATTCGACTAGATTCTACACGAAAAACACACTTATGTGGATTAAGATGGATTTTATAGTGTCGACATCGCAAAAAGATGGATCTTAGGTGGTTTGGATGGTCATGATGCTTAATAGAATGGGTTAGTAAGTCATCGAGATAAGGTTGAACAATGTACCAAATATCATGAAATACATAGGAAATTGATCTCTGAAACGTAGCACCAACATTTTTTAAACCAAAAGGAAGCTTCTTATAGGAAAAAGTTCCCCATGGACAGATAAATTTTGCCTTGTGTTAATCATTAGGTGAGATGTTGATCTGGTTGTAACTAGAAAAACCATCCATAAAATAGAAAATCTCACTCCTAACACACTCACCAATAATCTGATCGATAAATGGAGTGGGATAGTTATCTTTCGGGCATGCGCGATTAATGTCATGGTAATCAACACAAACTTGGATCATGCCCTGTTTTTTAGTAATAGGAACAATGTTAGGCACCCTATATGTCAATGGGATTGGATAGATGAAACCAACTTTTAAAATCCTTTTAACTTCTACCTTAATAGCAGTAGCCTTCCTAGGATGCACGGGATGAATTTGTTGATGAACATGATTTGCACTAGGATATGTGGGTATTTCATGTACCACAATCGTTGGATCAATACTAGGCATTTCCTCATATGACCATGCGAAGACATCGCGAAATTCTTTGAAAAGTTCGGTGATCTAAAATGGATATTAAACCATCTAAACCTCTAGGTCTTCAAATATTAGAAAACACTATCGCATGGAAAAACACTAAGAATTGGCGGAAACAGAGCTAAGTGAAGGTTCAAATGGCGCTGCACAGGAGTTGTTGGATCGGGCCAATCAACGGTCCAAATCAAATCGGTGATATCGCATTAGCAGAGGTCAGCGAGGCATATCGGCGCTAACCCTGAGTGAGTTGCGATTGCGATCTAGTGATATAACGTGGATCGTCTGATTGGCGTGCAGATCAACGACGGGACCATGTATATCACATCGCAGATTTAAAAGGGAAGGACTTACCGCAGGCCAGAGACACAAGCGATATACGATTGCGACTTATCGTATCGTAATATAACAAAGGGGTGATTCCAAGAGGACCATGGGCCTTGCGACATGTGATAAAGGTCAGACCCGATAGGGATTATGGATGCGATTTAAATATATTTGAAGTCCTGTTTTTGTGGATTACTTTGTATTTCCCCATGTATTGCTGTTTGGCCACATGCAATGCAATATTGCGATATTGTGATAGAATGGTGGACCCAAATTTTTTATAAATACGCTTCATATAATTCGAGTTTTATGGTAAATGGTATTTCTGCCGGATTTCAGGTGGTAAGTGGTATTGGAGAGGCTCTGCCCGATCCCATACATTGGCCAACACGTAGCACCCCACAGGAGAGAGAAAACCGCTTTTTCGGGCGGGTAATCTGCATGCACTTAGGACACCCGAAATGGCTGTCAATCGTTGGATTGGGAGATCGTGGATCAACGGTGGAGATCGAGTGGACTACTTGATGTTTCGGGTTGGATACAAACTGTGAGATTGAAGGCAGAACAACGGTGGGCTTGCTACAACAATAAAAGGCAGACTCGAGAGGATTATAGGGCGAAATTTATACCATTTGAAGTCCGGTTTTAATGTTGTGGTTAGTTTTTTCATTGGTTTTCAATGTATTTATGTTAGTATCATATAAATACCAAATATGTGTTATAGTGAGGAGTGCGGAGGAAGACCGAACGGTCGGTTTCACCATGCTCGCCGATCCTTCCGTTTCTAAAAGAAACTATTCTTGTGCCTTAAGTGTTTTTAACAAAACATGTCCACACCAAAAAGGGAGGTGAACAGACAGGGTCTAGAGGCTTAAAAACCACTCTATGGCAGACAAAAGAGGTAGAAGAGAGTGGAAGAGAAAGCACAAGACAAAGATCAAGAGGGAGCAACTATGTACTCTTGTAGACTTGAGGATTTCAAGGGAATCCCTTTGTTTTATCACTATTGTGTTGAGACTCTATTCGAGCACACACTTGTAATAATTTGCTCTCAAAGACATAATATAGAGGTCGACACTAAAATCTTGGACCAGGAGACGTAGCTAGGAAGTTTGGTGAATTCCTTAATTATTTACTGTGTTGATGTGTTGAATTGTTATGTTTTCCAATTGTTAAATATTTGTATTATTCGCAATCTTTTCGATCCATTGCACTAAATAATATAGGCATTCCTGCAAATGAGTATGTAATACCTTAATATTGATGTAAGATCTCATTATCAGATCAAGTGGTATCAGAGCATTTGGTTTTGGTTTTGTTAAGGTTAGACAAGTTTGTGCTGGATTTTGAATGCTAACTAGATTAAAGCTCACACTAGGAGAAGGAGAACTTGTTGAGGCTAATCTAGAGATTGGAAGAGTCTATTCTTAGAGGAGAATGGTAGAAGAAACTCCATTGGGATAAGAATATCAATTTATAGAAATTTTTAAGGCACTCCAAGCCATGGTGGAAGAGATGTATCTGGAATTTAAGAAGGTTCGAGGTGAAAGCACCTCAACACCTAAACTAGACAAAGGAGCAGAGGAACCTTTTCTAGTTGCCCCTCCAGAAGGCAAAGGGAAAGGGGAAATGCCTCCTCCACCATCTCCTCCATCATCATCTTCATCATCCTCATCATCTTCTAGCTCTTCTAAGAAAAAGAAGAAAACTTCCTTAATCAAATTAGATGTGAAGTTTGATTTACCAATTTATGATGGAGAACTCAATGCAGAAAAGCTAGATAATTGGATAAGAAAAATTGAAGTATATTGCAAGGTACATAACGTTGATTCAAAAAGGAAGAAGATTCAGATGGCTAGCCTTTGACTTTGAGGAACTACGCTAGTATGGTGGGAAGGCAAGACACAAGCTGATCTGCAAAAACATGGTAAAATCATTTCTACTTGGAATGGATTTATTTCTGCTATCAAAAAGAAATTCTATCCTTTAGCTTACATGCAGCAGGAAATGATGAGTTGGAAAACTCTTCGTTAGTTAAAGGGTTAATGTGTATAGAGTTATACTCAAGAATTCAGAAAGAGAGCTTTAACTCTAGGTATATCATTAGATTCACCTGAGACTTTATTGAACTATATAGGTGGAGTTCATAGCTATTTAAAGCATACTATTCTCATGTTTAATCCCACTATCTTAGATGATGTATCAGTTCAAGTAACATATCTAGAAGCTAGAGGTAAGAATGTAAACCCAGAGGTTTGGGGATCATCTAAATATTCTGTAAACAAGAGTAAGGAAAAGAAGAAACTGAAATGGAAGGAGAGGAAAACAAACACTGTAAAGAAGGATAAACCTTCATGCACTCATTGCAAGAAAGAAGGACACAATGAGGCACACTGTTGGTTTTTGCATCTAGAACTGAAACCTAGGAAGTTAAGTGGAAAGTAGAAAAATAATGTTGCAACTATTCAGTAGGACTTGGGATCAGATTCAGGCGATGAAACAATAGTTATAGCCACAAGTATTAAAATTAAAGATTTTGAAGCATCCACAAGTAATTCTGCACAATCTGTTGATAATGAAAATAATGAGAGGAAAAGAAATGAGTTTTTTCATATTAGAGTAATTTCCAAGCACAATAAGGTTGATACTTTGTTTGATAGTGGATCACAAGTAAATTTGACTTCTGAAACAATTGTAAAGAAGTTGGGATTACAAACAAAATTTCATGAGAAGCCATATCCATTAGGTTGGGTGTGTGATAAAACAAAGCCACAAGTAACGAGACAATGTAAACTTAGGTTTGCTATTGGATCAACATTTGTAGATGAGGTTGAGTTAGATATAGTTCCATTAGGTATATGTGGTATTGTTTTGGGAAGTCCATACCTGTATGATAGGAAAGCTATTTTCTATAGAGCTGAGAATAAGTATCAACTCACTAAAAATGGAATAGAATACATTGTAAGAGCTCATAAAATCAAAGATAACTATTCTCACATAAACTCAGGGCAGATGAAAAGAATTGTGAATTGAAGTAAGCAATTTTTACTAATGGTTGTAAAGGCAAAGGATCCTGAAAAATCCAATGTATTTGAAGGTTGTGATTCTAAACAGAAAGCTGATTTAGTTAAAGTTGTTTCAGAGTATGATGTTATATTTCAAGAACCAAAAGGTCTATCACCCAAGTGAGAAACAATACATGATATTTATTTGCAACAAGATACTCCATTACCTATCATTGGAATGTACAGGTTATCAGGTTTAGAGAATGCAGAGATAAAGAAGCAGGTACAGGAGTTGCTCAATAGTTTATACGACCAAGCACAAGACCATGTGGATCTCCAATCATGCTGGTGAGAAAGAAAGATGGTTCGTGGAGAATGTGCATTGATTATAGAGCACTAAATAAAATAACAATCAAGAATCGTTATCCTCTTCCTCGTATTGATGATTTATTAGATCAATTGAAAGAAGCAGTTTACTTTTCTAAGTTAGACTTGCGAAGTAGTTATCATCAGGTCAGATTCGCAGAAAAGGATGCATGGAAGACTGCTTTCAAGACAAAACAAGGAATTTATGAATGGTTGGTTATGCCTTTTGGCTTAACTAATCCTCCTGCTACATTTATGAGAGTTATGAATGATGTACTCAGACCATTTATTGATGAATTTGTAATTGTTTATTTAGATGACATTCTTGTTTTTGGTAAGACATGGGAAGACCATGTAAAGCATGTAAAACATACTTTAGATGTTTTAAAAAGAGAAAATCTCTATGTAAAACTATCAAAATGTGAATTTGGCATAACATCTTTAAATTATTTGGGTTATATTGTAGGGGGTGGTGAATTGAAGATAGATCCCTTTAAGGTTGAAGTCATTGTGAACTGGCCTAAACCCAAATCTGCTATAGAGGTTAGGAGTTTCCTAGGGGCAACACAATACTGGAGAAAGTTTATTGCTAAATTTTCATTGATTGCAGCTCCATTACATGCTTTAATAGGATTGAAACCGGTGTTTTAGTGGGGAGGAAAACAATAGAAAGCCTTCGACACCTTAAAAGATAAAATCAGTACAACACCAGTACTAGCACTGCCAGATCTTCAACATCCATTTGAGATTGAGACAGATGCCAGTGACTATGCCATGGGAGCAGTGTTGATGCAACACAGAAAACCCATATGCTATCATTCTGAGACATTTACTTCTGTAGTAGTTAATTATCCCACATATGATAAAGAATTGTATGCATTAGTACAAAGTGTGAAAATGTGGAAACATTACCTAATGGGTAAAGAAATAATCATACATACAGATCATCAACCACTTCAATATTTGCACTAACAAACTAAATTGCAGCAATCAATACATTATAGGTGGATGGGTTTTCTACAGAAATTTCATCTTGTCATGAAATATAAGAAGGCATACACAATAAGGTTGCAGACATGTTATCAAGACTAATCATAAATGCATATACTATACTTAAGCATAACCCAGTAATGCATGAAAGTTACATTGAACAATATGCTCAAGATGTAGATTTTAAAGATGTATATGCAACTTTAAGTCATGGCAAGCAAGTAGAAGAATTGGATTACTATGTAAAGGACCAACTCTTATATCATTTAGGAAAGTTATGCATTCCACAAATTGAAAGAGTTAACATAATCCGAGGAGCACATACTTCTCTCATATTAGGTCATTTTGGGGTAAGTAAAATAGTTGCACAATTGCAAAGGTTCTGTTATTGGCCAAGAATGCATGAGACGATTTCTAGATATATCAAAGGGTGTACTGTGTGTGCTACAAGCAAGCCCAGTAATAGAAAATTAGGCTTTTACACTCCACTTCCAATTCCTTCTCGTCCTTGAGAAAGTGTTTCCATGGATTTTGTTGGGGGATTGCCAAAATCTAGGAAAGGTCATGATTATTTGTATGTTTTTATGGATAGGTTCAGTAAAATGTGTATTTTGATACCATGTAACAAGCAGGTTATAGCTGAACAAATAACAAAGTTGTTCTTTCAGAATGTATGGGTTCATTTTGGGTTACCCATTTGTATTGTATCTGATCGAGATTCTCGATTTGTTGGGAAGTTTTGGTCAAATCTATGTGAGTTGATGGACACCTGGTTGAAGAAGAGCACAACATTTCATCCACAAACAGATGGTCAGATAGAAGTGGTCAACAGGATAGTGATCCTGTTGCTCAGAGGCTATTGCAACAAGCATCCCAAGCTTTGGGATGAGCATTTGTGTTATGTGCAGCATGCTTACAACCATGCTAAGCACTCTTCTACTCAGAGATCTCCTTTTGAGACTTGTTTTGGTTTATACCAAAGTATCCCTTGGATTTTGTCTTTGGTAAAGACATATCAGTTGATGGACACAGTGATGTGGACAAAGCAACCAATTTCATTGAAAAAATCCAGGAAATTCACCAGGAAGTACAGGAACAACTGGAAAGAAGTCAAGCCAAGTACAAGGCAAGACATGACAAGCATCGAGTTGAGCATAGTTTCTGAGTTGGTGATCAAGTCTGGCTGTACATCAGCAAAGACAGAATGCAAGGTGAAGGTAAGAAGCTAAAACCAATAAGGTATGGAACTTTCAAGATACTTGATAAAATTGGTGAAAATGCTTTTCACCTTGATTTTCCAGCTTATATGCAGATCTATTCAGTCTTTAATGCAGAAAACTTGAGATTGTATGATCTTCATTGATTGAAGCTCCTGAAGAGAAAAGTCAGTTGCCTTCTATTGGGGATTTGTTGCCTGAGTATCTCAATGAGTTACAGAAGGACACAGTTCTGGATAGGAAGGTAAGAACTACGCGTCAAGGGGATGTTGAGTACCTGAGAGTGGGACTCAAAGGTTCAAATCCAAGTAAAGCACGATGGATAGAGTTAGACAGGTGAGGGAGTAGTATCCTCACTTGATCGATGCCTAAAACCAACTTTTGGTGGTCCAAAAGCTTTTCAGTGGGAAGGCATGATCCAAAATGGATCTTAAACCCTCTAAACCTCTAAGTCTTCAAATATCGGAAAACACTATCGCATGGAAAAACACTAAGAATTGGTGGAAATAGAGCTAAGCAGAGGTGCAAATGGCGCTGCACAGGAGTTGTCGGATTGGGCTGATCAATGGTCCAGATCAAATTGACGATATCGCATCGACGGAGGTCATCGGGGCATATTGGCGCTAACCCTGAGTGAGTTATGACTGCGATCTAGCGATATAATGTGGACCGTAAAATTGGTGCACAGATCAATGGCATAAACCACATATATCACATCGAAAATTTAAAAGGAAGGACTTACCACAGGCCAGAGACACAAGTGATATGCGATTGAGACTTATCGCATCGCAATATAACAAAGGGGTGATGCTAAGAGGACCATGGGCCTTGCGACATGTGATAAAGGCCAGACCCGATAGGGATTATGGATGCAATTTAAATATATTTGAAGTTCGGTTTTTGTAGATATCTTTGTATTTCCCTGTGTATTGATGTTTGGCCACAAACAATGTGATATTACGATATTGCGATAGAATGGCGGACCCGAAAGGTTTATAAATAGAGCTTCATATAATTTGAGTTTGATGGTAAACAATATTTTTGGCGGGCTTCAGGTGGTAAGTGGTACAGGAGAGGCTCTGCCCAATCCCATACACTGGCCGACATGTAGCACACCGCAGGAGAGAGAAAATTGCCTTTTTAGGCAGGTAATCTCTGTGCACGTAGGCCACCCGAAATGGCTGTCAGCCATTGGACTGGGAGATCTTGGATCAATGGTGGAGATCGAGTGGACTACTTGATGTTTATGGTTGGATACGAACTGTCGGATTGAAGGCAGATCAACGATGGGCTTGTGGCAATAATAAAAGGCGAACTCGAGAGGATTATAGGGCAGACTTTATACCATTTGAAGTCTGACTTTAATGTTGTAGTCGAGTTTTTCATTGGTTTTCAATGTATTTCCGTTAGTATCATATAAAGACCAAATATGTGTTATATCGGGGAATTGTGCAGAGGAAGACCGAACAGTCGGTTTCACTGCACTTGCCAATCCTTTTGTTTCTAAAATAAATTGTTCTTGTGCCTTAAGCGTTTTTAACAAAGCATGTCCACACCGAAAAGGGAGGTGAACAGACAGGGCCGAGATGCTTAACAACCATTCTATGGTAGAAAAAAGAGGCAGAAGAGAGCGGAAGAGAAAGCAGAAGACAGGGAGCAAGAGGGAGCAACTGTGTACTCTTGTAGACTTGAGGATTTCGAGGGAATCCCTGTGTTTTGTCACTGTTGTGTTGAGACTCTATTCGAGCTCACACTTGTAATCATTTGCTCTTGAAGACATAATATAGAGGTCGACACTGAAAGCTTGGACCAGGAGACGTAGCTAGGAAGTCTGGTGAACTCCTTAATTATTTACTGTGTTGATGTGTTGAATTGTTATGTTTCCCAATTGTTAAATGTATGTATTATTTGCAATATTTTCGATCCATTGCACTAAATAATATAGGCATTCTTACACATGAGTCTGTAATACCTTAATATTGATGTAAGATCTCATTATCAGATCATTTGATGTAAACCCTAATCTCATAAGGAGAACAGGAAACCCCTATATGAACGTTCTCAACAATTCCAGGTTTAATGGAAATGTCGAGAGGCATGGTTGCAGTAATGTTTCCCATTTTAGCCTCAGACAAGACTTTGTGCACCAATACATGCATTTTAAGTGGATGCATTAGGTTATGAGAAATGAAAGCTTCAAGACATAATGGAATTTCACTTAGGCTTGGAAGAAACAAAGGACGGTGATGAAGATTGTTCCAAGGAGTTTCATCTAGAGACATAACCTCAACAATACTTTCGTCGGTGGGAAATGTCTTGTTCAAAGGATTCGGGGAATCCCAAGAACCAAGTGAAGGAGATTGCGCACAAGTGTCTAGGTTCATACTGAAAACAACATGACTTTCTAAAGTAGTCATTGAAGCCAAGAGAATTTCTTGATAAGCTTGTTCTAATGGACTTAACGACATAGAATCACCAAATGGATCAATTTGAATCACCAAATGGATCAATCTGATTTGGAGAAGGAATAATACAAGGATATGTGGAAACAGATAGGGATATTCAGAGGTGGGAGAGAAAAGATACCCATTAAAGCAAAATGTTTAAAAATACCTGCCCCCACACTCTCATAAGGAACTTTGGTATTTCCCACATATGGGACATTGCAGTTCGATGCACCAAAAGAGAAAAATGGCAGTTGGTCGACGGTGACAAATTTTCCTTCATGAGGAAAACAAATCACCCAGAAAAAATAAGAAACCACACGAAACGTAACGTGGGTCTAATTTCACCCGAGAAGAAGGTTGTAATTAAGATTCGCATCTACAACTTCCACTTCTAGCTCAACAATCTTTCCTTCCAACGTGATAGGAAAATTTGTGATAATACGATATGGATGGGAAACTCTACCATCAAAGGCCTCCAAAGTATTTGTGGAATTGTTAATGGGAGGAGAGCCAATGGCCTTCCAACACAAAACAAACATGATGTAGGTGGAAGCACCTTCATCAATAATAGTATGACGGATTGTCTTTCCTTTTATAATAACTTGAATAAGAAAAGCAATCTGATGAGGAAGACGAGGAACATGGTTTTCAAGATCGAAAGTATTTAAACTCGAATCGATGGGACCAATGGCTCCAATAGCAAACAAAAATGATTTCCACTACGTTGGACATGTTTGGAGAACTTCTAAAGCAGACATCGCCAAAAGCACTTGAGATAAATCTTCGAATATATTATAATGCTGTGCAACTCTAACATTCAAATTATAGGATGATTTCCGAAGCACACCTTTGGGAGGTGGTCAGATTATGGATTCATTGTTAGGTCACTCAATATGGAGTAGACCATATCTGGGTGGAGTGGAAGTCAAAAGGTATATCAATGACTTCTTTCTCCACCATTTGGTTTTGAGGGGTTTGATAGTCTTTCGATCAAGTAACGATAGAAATAAGCGATGAAATTTGCATCATGAAAACTTAAGAACCAGAGGAGGTAGAGGATTTCGGTTGGTCTACTAATTGAGTCTGTTGAGATGGAAACGATTCTTTCAAAATAGCCAGAGTCCCTTTCAATAAATGACTAACTTTAGCATATCAGGGATAGTCCTTAGTATAATGGTCTTCCTCACAAATGACGCAAGGATATTTTGGCTTTCGTTTGGAAGCATCATCAATAGATGATTTGGGAGGATCCTGTCTCGGGGTATCAGGTTTGGCTTTGCCTTTACCATTTTTCTTACCTTTTGAGGCTTTATCTACTACAGTAGACTGGATGGCATGGACCTTAGAGGTTTTACGAGGATTTGATGAATTTTTCGAAGGATGATTGGAACCAGAATCTGAAACAGATTCTTGCTTCGAATAAGTCTTAATGGAAGTCTGAGACACTGACCCAATGACACCATAAAAAACTGGTACATCAGGAGACTTTGAAGATGCCAGATCCAAAGATGGTCTTAGAGCATTTGGAAACATATCATATAGCATGCTAGATTGGGAATAGACTAAGTCCAGATACAGAGCACATGCAATAGCTTGGTCCTTAGTAACACATCCACCCATTGTTATAACTACGACAATTTTGTTTACGAATGATTTGGTGAACCATTTAGTTAACAACTCATCAAGAATTTCAAATTTGATGAGGCGATGTCGACATCTCCATTCATGGATATGATCAGAAATATGGGTCATGGTATTTTGCTTCAGGGATGTGAGCAAATGAGTTCCACTTTCATATCGAACCAGAAATTGGAAGTGGGTGAGGAAGGCCATAGCCAAAGAGTTAAAGTCAGCATAGGCAACTCAAGGCAACTTGATATACCATTTTTCAGCAGCATCTGTTAAGTTTCTCTAAAAGAGGCAGAGACGAATAGAATTGTTAACATAAGAATTGGAATAACATCATAAGTGATATGTCATCACATGGTCTTGAGGGTCCTCTTTAGACTTTCCTTCGAACTTAGGGAAATATCTTGGAATTTTATTAGGAACTAGAGGTCAATAAGGCTAATGAAAAATGGGATCATTAGTAAGACTCGAGACATCAGGCAATTCCAACATGGCTAAAAATGGAAATTTCGGATTAAACGACATGTAAGGCCTTTGACGAGGCCCAAACTACGGATTCCAACCTTGCTAGTAAGGATTCTGCCCCCACAATGGAAGATTTTGACCACACGACATCTGATTTCCCCCCCACTGAGGGGTACCTTGACCATAAGGTGAAGTTTGTCCAGGTTAGATTTGATATTGACCTACCATAGGCCATTGATAAGAATTATACACGACATACAAATTGTAAGGTTTTTTGCACCTATTGATCCTGGACATGAAGATATTGGCCTTGTTGCTACAAGGGTTGACCTTGTGTCTGCAAGGTTTGACCTTCTTGATATACAAGTTGAGTGTTGGGTTGTGTTATATTCTTTCGACGACTAGCCCGCGTAGTTAACTGGGGGGTGAGAGGGGGGGCGGAGCCCCCCCTTTGTTGTGTCGATTGTGTAGTGGCGGGGTCATAGGGGGTTTGAGGGG
>APFE030324064.1:4522-18048 GCA_000404065.3 Pinus taeda | reverse complement strand
TTTACACCCTTGCATGTATATAAGGTGACTTATGGAGTAAATATAAAAAATGCTTTATTTATTTACCATACCTCTCATTTATTTATATTTTTGTTAATTTACCATACCTCTTTTATAAATATGGTATTTGGGTCTTTGGCCCATAGGATTCACTTAAATAAAACCTATGCTTGAAAATGGGCGAATGTATTCACTTAAATAAAACCTATTCTTGAAAATGGGCGAATGGAAGGTTGTAACTCCTAATTTCAAGGGCTAAATTTACCTTTTTTACCCTCTCTCTTAAAATAAGGTGGGCTATTTGAGGTGATTTGTAAAAATGTACTATGATACAAAATATTCGCCCACTAAAAATTTAAAACCCCTTAATTTCGCCAAAGGGCGAACATTCGCCCCCAAAATCACCCCTAATCTTTCTCATCTAGATCCTCCCACATGTTGCTTGACTTGTAGCCATGTATTATGCTTTTTCCGAGCTGAGTGCCACAAATATTTTCTTCCTGCTATACCAAGAAACTACTACGAAACCAACATTGAAAATTCCACCTAATGTACTCTTCTGGTCCGTGGAATTCCCGACCAGTTTGCATCAATGAAGCCACACAACTTCACTCCCTTTGTTCGTTTGTATACCAAAGTCCAAATTGGGTAGTGCCTTTGAGGTACCATAGAACATGCTTCACTTCCCTCCAAAATAGTTTGGTTTTCCTAACCATAACTTGGCTCAACTGGTTGACTGCATAGCACAGATTTGGTCTTGTGTTCACAAGATACATTAGTGAACCCACCAATTGCTAGCAAACATTCACATCCAATTCCTCACCTCAAGTGGTATCCTATTTCATCTAGTTGGTTTCTAGAGAGTCTCCTTGGGTTTACACCTATCCATGCGGAACCCAGGAATTATAAGTTGGCATACTTTCCTTGAGAGATAAATAGTTCCCCATCATCTTTCCATACTTCCAATCTGAGGAAGTAGTGCACGAGGCCCATGTCCTTCATCTCAAACTCTCTTGCAAGGTCCTCCTTGCAAGATATGATCAACTACTCATCACCAATCAAAATAAAGTCATCAACATAGAAAACAATAATCAACAATTTACCTTCTACCAAAATATGATAGAGGTTTTCATCCACTTCACATTTGATGAATCCCAAACTAGTGAGATAACTATCCATCCTGGTGTACCAAGCATGGGGTGCTTCCTTGAGACCATACAAGGCTCACTTGAGTTTGCACACATGATAATCTCGATCAAAAGTATCGAAGCCTTCTAGTTTCTCGATATACACCTCCTCCTTAATAACTCCATTGAGGAATGTTATTTTCACATCCCTCTCATGGATCTTCCACCCCATTTGTGTAGCCAGAGCAAGGATATATTTGATGGATGAGTACCTTGCTACACGATAAAAGGTCTCCTCATAGTCAATCCCCTTAACCTGAGAGTACCCCTTGGCCACAAATATGGCCTTGTAATTTTCTATGCTACTATATGATGCATGCTTCACCTTGAAGGTCCATCGCGAACTCACAATTAATTTGTCTGCTAGTCTTGGGACCACTTCCCAAACACTGTTCTTTACAATGAATTTGTACTCCTCCACCATTGCATCAATCCATACCGGTTTCTCTGTTTATTCCTTGAAAAAGGATGGATCAATCTCTAATAGCTCATTCATTAGATCCATGTAGCTAGTGCACCAACCTGGTGACCTTCTCTGTCTACGCTAATTTGAAGGAGCACCCACATTCTCCCTCGCATCTTGCACAAGTATCTTAGCTTCCTTGGTTCTCTTCATGCCTTCTCTAGATGGTTATGCTTGAGTGGCTATCTTGATTCTCCTCTCCTCAACTTGTGGCTACTCCATGACATCCTTAGGCTCCTCCTTTGGAGCTAAAATCTCCTCCTATGGTGGGATCTGAATCTCCCTCCCAAGAGAGCACTACATGGATACATATTCATTAGTTTTTACATAATTTCACACAACTATCATTCTGAGCGATGGAAAATACACACAGTAGTAGTGGGGAGTTTCTATGTAGCCCACAAATACTCCCAACTCCATTGTTGGCTCTAGGTTCTTCCTTGATTCTTTAGAGACATGGTAATAAAAGAGGCTCCAAAAATCCTGAAGTGCGACACATATGAATTCCTCCCCAAGAAAGCCTCCTCCAATGTGATCATGCCAAGAATCCAATGAGGACTTCTGTTGTGCAAATAGATAGCCCACAAGTGTAGAGGTAGGATTTGGTCATGAAACATTATCTGTGTTGCTCCCACAATGTCACAATCATTCCTCTTAGCCACCCCATTCAGTTGTGGGTGTTGGGGTCCTGTCAACTCCTAAATTCCTTCTTTTGCACAATTTTTTTTAAACTCATTTGACAAGTACTCACCTCCATTATTGTTCTTGAGAGCCTTCACCTTCTTTCCCATTTATTTCTCCACCAATTCCCTAAAATCTAAGAACTTGGAGAAAGTATCATCCTTCTTCTGAATGAAGAAGATCCAACACTTCCACGAGAAGTCATCAATAGAGATGAAAAAATATTTATGCTTAGAAATGGAGGCTATGGAGAAAGGTCCACAAACATCATAGTGAATCCTTTCAAGGATTGCATGTGCTCTATTGTCTCGATCATGGAAGGTGGATTTTGTGTACTTCCTTGAGGTATGCCCTTTGCATGTATCATTCTGCTCTAGTGCTCCTTTGGGGAGGGTTGTGGTAATATGTTGCATGATATTAAAAGCACCATGATGAAAATGGCCAAGTCTTCTATTAAAAATTTCACCGACATAGTGACTTTGCACCTTCTCTGTCTTTGTGCTCAATGCAGCACAATCCTCCACATCTAGCTTGTAGAGGTTCTCCATAAAAAACCAGATCTTCTTCACCTGCCTCATGGATATGTGTATTAGGAATGCCTTTCCTTTGCTGAAGATCACATCATAACCATGGTATTTCAAAACTACAACGGAGAAAATATTCTTCTTTAGACCCGGAACAAACATCACATTCTTGAGTTCGAGAGGGGATCCCGACTCCCTATGAAAGGAGAATGTACCAATCCAGATCACGTTGTACCTTTCGTCATATCCCATATTGATGTGCATCTGGATATATTTCTCCTTCAAATCACTAAAAAAATCTCTATTCCCCATTATATGGAATGAGGCACCACTGTCCAAGTAACACATGCTTCCCATCACTGTGTTGGCCATGCATGCGATGAGAGTGAAGTCAATATTTAACAATGAAGCCACAGATTCACTTATTTCTCCTCCTCAGGTCTTCTTTCTTGTATTCTTGTGTGGACACTTCATGGAATAATGCTCAAATTCATGATAGTGAAAGCACTTGATTTTGGACAACTATTTCTTCTTGCTCCCTTGACTAGATTCTTCTTTGGATTGGGATTTATTCCCTTTTCTTTTATTTTCCTTTCTATCCAAGGCATAGTTCTCTTGATCATTTCCCTTGGATGAATTAAATCCTCTAGCATTTTGCCTTATTTCCTCCTATGCCAAATCAGACTATAGGCTTTCCTAATTTGGTAGTTTCTATCTCCCATTCACCAAATATTAGTAGATGTGCCAACTCTTGGGAAGGCCTAGAAGGGCTAGGATCACCAAATAATCCTTTTCTATAGTAACACCAAATTGAACAATATCATCCCGACATTGTGTGAACCTACTCAGGTATTGTGGAATGGTCTTGTTCTTCTGCATCTTGATATTTCGAAGTTTTTCCTGTGGTCACTACTATTCTGGAACAGATATGTCAATGTTTGCCACATTGCATACTAAGTATCTTTCCCATGGATATTTTAGATAATATGGTCTCGTATTACTTCCAATATGATTCTCCTTGCCTTGGCTACACACTTCTTCCATTCTGCTAGATCCTTAGCATCATATGCTGCTAGTTTCAGAATATCATTATCAATGAGTTCCATCAACCCATTATCTTCCATCACTGCCTCCATGCGATACTTCCAAGAAACATAATTCAAGATTACCTCAAGGGAATACTCAAGCCCTTTTCCATATACATCCATCCTTCTAGCTATGAATAATTGATCCTGTAAATCTCATCCTCCTACAATAATTCGAAATCTCTACTCTACAGTGAATCCAACTCTGATACCATGTAGAAATTAATGTGTATATTCGAAAATTCTCATGAAATTTACTAAATCACAAGACTCAGAGCTACTCTACTGATCTGCAAAAGTTAATTCACTATCTAGAACACAAATCATAGACATGCAAAAGGAAACATCACACATGAAAAAATATTTATCTAGGGGAAAGAAACTGCTCAAAACCCCTTACTATCTATACTGCATTAATTAGAGAATAAAGAAGAAATACATATGCTTTCTCAAGCCCGAGCACAACCTGCAAGTGTATAGTCTATCTCTTAGCTCAATTGAATAACTTTGGCCTCCAAGCTCCTATTTCCTTGCGTTGTTCCTCTAGGAAATTGACCCACTATTATTTAGGAAATTCCCACTATTGAATTGCACAATTCCTATAGGTCCTTCCTCTGAATGCATGCACCGCCTGTATAGATTGGAATATGCTACAACTAATAGTAAACTGCCTTGGAATATTCATCTCAACCGGCTAACTCAAAATCTCTGCATTCAACAATTATTTTTAACTGATTGATCAGTTAAGTGGTTGATCACTGAGTGTGGATGAAGTTCCACTTCCACAACTTGACCTCCACAATTGCTTTTGGCAGTGAGAACTATTTTAACAGACAATGACTCAAATTAACTGAAATAGATTGCTACAAATTAGCAATCGAACATATTGAAATGAACTCAAGCTTCCAAAACTTGAATTATTTGAGTTAACTGAGTGGCAAGTTCCATGTCACCTCAGTTAACTACCTCCAAAGTTTCTACTGAAATAGAAATTTGAATTTTCTCTAGTTTTACCAAGGCAAAGTCAAATTGAGATCTTCTTGCTGCATTTTCAATAGATAGTAGGAACATCTATCTTCTTCTATCCATGCCTCTTGAAAAATTCTTCCAGATGAGCTTGTTATAGATGGGAACATCTTTGATGGCCCGCAGGAGGGGTATTTTAACACACATGTTCTTTTGTTCTCTGAGAAGTTCAGTCTCTCCTAGGGTGTACTACTTAGGTTGGACCAACCTTTCAAAGAGGGAGGTATATTGGCTTGAGGGGTATTTTATTCCTTCTCTTCTTCAATATATTCTGATGGAGAAGGTGTGTGAGCATATGGAAGTACCTTCCCAGATAAAAGGTTGATTTCTTGGATTTGCACAACATAGGTAGGAGAGGATGTTTCCCCACTATAGACATGTTGGGCTTGCTTGTTATTTGGGTTTAAATTGGGTTGAGTAGGAATTTAGGGTTTCTTGGTGAATTATTGTGAGGAAGTTATGGTTTAGGAGGAGGAGGCATTAAGGTAGGTGGTTGGGTTACCTGAGACATCTATGCTTGTGAAAGATTGCACCATTAAGAAGGTTGGGTCTAATATGCCTAGAAGGGTGAATTGACAAGCTAAGCTGGATATTGAAGAGGATAGGACCAAGGGGAAGGAATGGAATAAGGTGATTTTGTTAGAGGATACCAATACTCAACAGGTGCATTATGAATTGAATTTAAAGGAGGAAAATGTATACCGTACATGCCTCATTGATATAGACGAGGGCCTTGTAGCCTCAATTAGTTTACAAAGAAAAGATGCTCCAAGCCACCTTCTATCCCTTGATGTACTACCTTCAGACCTGGAACAAATGATCATTTTTTAGTTGCATGGTTTTCTTCACAAACAAAGCATATTTCTATTACATTTAGTGGGCACTCATTTCTAGGGTGCCTCTTAGTGCATGTAGGGAAAAATATTCTAGTGCCCTTTCTTCCTCCTCTCATTTTTTCTTAATCTGCATGGTGTCTATTTGTAAGGAAAAATTAAGCAACATTCCACTCTTAAAATCCTCCAACATACTTCCTATTTCATGTTTGATAGCTGAGGTAGAGGTTGAATAATTTATTAGACCTTGACTAGATCTACCTTATTTCCTTGCAACCCTAAAGTGAGTCTTGAATGTTGTCTTGATGTCAACATAATTTAGCTAGTAAATGTCTCCACCAGACAACATATTAAGGGTTTCCACCAACTCATATTTGAAGCCTCTAAGTAATACAAGCTTTACTAACTCTGGGTTAAGGGAGCAGTTACCTCTCTTATAGTTGAGTTGAAACCTTTCTTCATAGTCATGTAGGGACTCATCTATCCCTTGGGTCATTCTAAATATTTCCTCCTTGGTATCCCCTAATCTATAATAATCTTTGTATTTCTGGTTGAAGGCTTGCTGCATTTGACCCCAAGTGGTGATACTTCCTCCTTCCAAACTCATGAACCAACACAATGCTCCATATTTGAGGGTGGAAGGAAACTAATTTAGTTTCTACTTGTCAAAGGTGTAATTATAGGTTATGTAGACCATAACAAACTCAAACATGAATGTATCATGATCCTCAGAAGCTAGGCCATGGAAATGTGTGAGAGAAATGGGGCTTATGTTATTCTCTCTAGATTCTCCATTGGTTTCTATAATAGGAAAGAGCTCAGGCTACCTATTTCTACCCATCTCTTTAGTAGGTGATGTAGGTTCTTCTTCCCTTATAGGTTCTTCAAATATATAGTTTCTCACCTAATTGGTTCTCCAAATCCTCCATGGCTAGAGTAGGAGGTTAAAATTCAACAATAAAGAGTGATGGTTGACTGCTTGTAGGAGTGGGGATTTTAGGCATAAATTTAGCTAACTTATCCCTAATTCCATGAGGCATGAAATAAATGTTTTTTTGTTTTTTTAATTTTATTTTTCTTTTAGATATTTCTGGATACATAGAAAATTGATGCAAAAGACAATTGTTATTGTTTTTTCAGGAAATAAAATGAAAGGAGAAAACAAATTCAAAACAGAAACAAGACCTATGTTGACACCTTCCTGGAAATGGCTCCAAAAAGTAATGAGCACTGGTATTACAACAAGAATGTTGTGTAACCACCCCTACTACATTTACCCAAATTCACAAGCTCGTTAGGGTAAAAATGAGACAAGTGTCATTATGATATGATCCGACCTCCAATGTTCCAGTTAAGGAAGTGGGGCCTACAAACTGAATACATAGTGACAACCTATAGGGACCAAAAATCACTTAGGAGCTGAAAAATCACCCTAGGTGATCAATCCTTGAGCTAAAACCTTGTTTCTCAGACCTAACACCCCAACTGTATGCATAACAAGGCCATGGTGCAATTATAGGCCTCCTTCCGTGCAATTATGTATTAAGTCCTTCAGTTTTGAGCATGTGATCCTGAGATATATGCCACCTTTTCCAACCAGCCTCTAGAGTACTACCTAGAATTGCTTGAAATTTTCCAGAATCATAATTAACATGATGACAATTCCAATCATTCAAAATTGAAGTAAGAACTTTCCCTATGTTGGGTTGTGCTATATTCTTTCCACGACGCACGTAGTTAACCAAGGGGGTAGAGGGGGGGTGGATCCCCCCCTTCGTTGCACCGATTGTGTAGCGGGGGGTCACAGGGAGTTTGAGGGGTGAAAGTAACCCCCCTCTGTGGGGTTTGGGGTAGCGCCCAGGAAAATTTTGTTTTTTGACCCTATATTAGGTTGGGCGGACCTAGTTATGGTTTTGCGCATGGTTTTTGCACATGGTTTTGGACGTGATGGTTTTCGGTCCATGGTTTTGGATGCGATGGTTTTCGGTCCATGGTATGGGATGCTTAGGCATGTATAAATATTTATTGTAACATTGAAAGGAACATAATGAAAAATCAAGATGGTAGTCCCGGTTTTGGGATCCAGGGGAAAGTTTATGTGTGTATGTGTTTTATTTGTTATGCTCTTTCATTGTTTATTTTCTGTGTTTTAGATTTCATGTACAGGTAATTTCTGTACGGGGTTAAAATCTACATTTGGTATCAGAGCTATTTTGGCTTCAAGGGGATGCCTTTGTTGCTGAGGGGCTTCGCTTGAGCCTATGGTAGACCCTGTTCAGTGGGAGATCTGCGAGATCGATTCTGGTGGTG
Organism: Pinus taeda; assembly: GCA_000404065.3. NCBI lineage: Eukaryota > Viridiplantae > Streptophyta > Pinopsida > Pinales > Pinaceae > Pinus > Pinus taeda. The sequence continues at coordinate 9,939 of APFE030324064.1, read as the reverse complement.
TTATCGGGAAATCTAGTGTCCACTCGGAGCTACTAGTCCCACTAAGACGGGTAGCTATCTTAGAAAAAAAAAAAGTAAAACTACTTTTTCTTTCCTTTATGAGAAGTAGATAAGAGGGGAACAAAGGATACCAACCTGAGTCTTGCACTTAGTTCCCTGCTTGGTTCCTTTCCCTTCTGACAGATCTTTGCCACTTCCTTCCTCGCTTCAGTGAGCACCTGTAGAGTTAAAGCAACATAACACTATCGAAGTACAAAGATCTACAATCATAAACAATATAGGACCAGATATATATTGACCACACAAATGCATATATCATCAAACATACAAGAATGTGGAGGAAAACTCGAATAACTTTATTAATATAAATAATAGCAAAGAGGATTACAACCTATTGATCTAACCCAATGTCATCCTCCCAGCATGAAAGCCCTTCTTCACCTCATGAAAAGCTTATATCACCAAACACTATGATATTCCACCAAGAAACCAACAACACTTCCTTACAAAATACAAGATTCCAACCTCTGGATCTCTATGATGAGGGACCCATATATAGATGTTTGCAGGGGGGTGAGTCAGCTACTTGGTTTTTGATTAGTGTCCTCTCTCTGATAGTTCTTGGTTCCACTTGGAGATTCATGATCTCTTACTTATCCCTGGGCGAATTCAGAGAGGCAAGTGTCACAAGAGAAGTTTTTGGAAGATTCCATGATCATCCACCTTGCAAATTGTCTCTGTCATTTGTCTACTCTCACTCATCACACCCTACAGAAGGGATTTCCATTATGCATCACACTTTTTGCACTGAGCAGGTGAGATGCATCGCACCCTTAGCACTGAGCAGACTGTATGGTCTAGTTTTGACCCGTTCTGAGCAGTTTTCCATGGAGAACTTCTGGGAGATGATGTAATCAGCTGACCTTGTTCCTTTAGGGTGTGAAGAAACACTTTTAGGGACTTGAATCCCTTTTTTTTATGGACATATATTATTAGGTTTGCAATGCCCAAAAATGTCTATAACAGTTGCCCCCTAAAGCATGAGGTTGTTAATCTTTTGATGTCGAGTGAAATGCTTTATCATGAGGATCTGAGGTTTTTCGAACTGGAAGTTGACCTGTAATAAGATACAATACAATACATTATCTTCATAATATTTTTTATGATTTGGTTGAGGCGGGAATTCCCATGCTCAGCTTTATAACTTCATTTTCATGTGCATAAGACAGATAACCATCTATGTGACAGATTGATGATTCAGATAGAGGCATCATCCTTTGGTTCAGATGATCATTTGTTTGGCAATGATGTACATTTGATGTCTTTATTTTCCTGAATATATCATAGCCTGATTGGATGAAACTAGATCCAGGGTCTTCAAACTCGTTCAATCTTCGCTCGGAGTACAAGTCAATCCATGTGAAAGATGTTCTGGAGTCGAACATGGAAAGACATCGCCTGATTACCAACCAATAATATAAGCTGTTAATAGGCGCGAGAGGAATCACCGATAATGATGATGACCCTCAAGGTACAACAGTACAATCCACGTGGTGTGAAAATGGGACTTGGCGTCGAACACCATGCAAAATCTTTCGGTCAAAGGCCATTGATGTAAACCTGTTGCCGGAAGTGAGAAACTTGCCATTGAGGCATGCAAGCTTCAAAGAACCGAAAGGGTTGTTCCTAGGTTGACTTCTTGGATAATGAGCTGATGTCAACAAGAAGTGACCCGTCATAGGAGGGCCTTAATGAATCCCACATTTACGACATGGAACGGAGCAAATGATTTTTTGGAGGTGAAAATGATCTGATGATACAAGGTTCAGGGTGGCAGTCATGAAAGAATGAAGCGTGAATGTATTGCAGTGGATGAGACACAGGTGAATTCTCTGAGCAAATTCTCTTGAACATATCGGCGACACTGAAATGGATTGGTAGTGATAACCCCAAAGATGTATGGTACGATGGACCAATGGTAATATGACCAGTGAATGGAATAACCCAACCCGACTCATACATGGAGTGAAAGTGTCATGTTCAAGAGCGACTTGCTACCAATAAAGTTTCTTCAAGTTTTCTTCCCAATTTTTCCCTAGTCATTGCTGACCAGTACCTCTTTATTTTTATCAAGCTTGAGGAGGATAAAATTTGCTTGTTCTATAATTCGTCCTTTGGGTGAACTCGTCACTATGTTTTAACGAGCCTAGCGACAGTGAAACTCGTTCTTGTCTATATGGACAAGTTTCTCGCTATTGATTTTAACGAGTTTAACGACAATGATAACTCGGTCCCTTTTCAATTTTAGAGAATCTAAAAAGGGATGGAAAGGAAACTCCAATAATACTTTTTCGTCATATAATCCATTAAGTCTAAAAAAGTATAAAATAATATGAAAGGGATGAATTTTCGATAGTTTTAACGAGCCGAACAAAACAAGTGCTCGATCTTTATGTGTAATAACCCCTCAGGTCCAAAAAGATTAAAATATAGAGGAGGGATAGCACTTCCGATGACTTTAATGAGCTGGAGAGGCCAATCACTCGACAATATTTTCATATTTTACGAGTTAGATGAAAAGAGCTTAAAGGAGACTCGTTTTTTGAGGAACAAGTGATGATTTCGGGTAGCAGCTGATTCCAGGTACGGTTTCAAATTTTCCAATCACGGCAGTGTCACAAGGATGGCTAACAAGATCACTCGTCACAGATGTTCCTCAAAATGGGTAAACAATCAAATGGAGGCATATGATCGGCTAAAACAGGGTGGGGGTGATGATGAGAACACGACCAAGGCTCAAAAGCTGATGATAATGCATTCACAATGGTTATTTACCGGATATGGGTTCATTTTTTAATGAGCTTAAACTCTGGGGGAACATTTGCTCATTGCTTAGGTTTAATTTTTAATGAGCTTGAACTTGACATAAAAACTGCTCGTGACAATGGTCATTGATTATTCGAGTCACTGTTAACACTTTGTTCCTTCAATGGTCGTACTACCTGTTCAATTGCTTCATCAAACCAATTAGAAATGAAAATACATGCTTGAAAAATGAGTTAAAACAGTAATACCTTACTCGAATTATGTGAAAAGTAGTTTAAAAGTGGTTTTTACCCCTCATTTTACCATTTCATTTGAACTTGGGTTTGTTGGAGCTTTGGAGGTTTTTCCCCCTTGATTTTCACTAGCTAATTCTGGGAGATTCTGTGGATGATTCTCGACGCCGTCTCGAACAGGTAAGAGCTAAACCTGAGCACTTCAGTTGCATTCCTTCCTTTTTGAATTCTCATCATGTTTCCCTATTTTTCTGAGCCCCTGGGATTAGAACAATTCACTCTAGCCCCATCACACCTTTCCTATATCAAAAGATGTGATGCATACTGGCCTGGCCATTGGCCAATCAGTATGCATCTCACGTAGTACACTACTGGGTGCGATGGGCGCAAGGAGGGAAATTTTTGCATTGTTTTCTTATGGAATTTTTGCCTGTTTTTTGCCAAATCAGGACCCTGACTCTTCTCTTGTTTGTTTTTCAGAGATTCATCGGAGCAAAATGGTTGTTACATGGAAAGAACACGAGCATGAAGAGGAGGACATGGTTGCTTTACATGATCTAGGCACGATAACTGCACTGCGGAACTGTGGTCTGCTCAATTTTTTTTCGCATCTCTAGCATGATGCAACAAATAAACTTGTTGCAATATTTTATTGATGCGTGGGATCCTACCAACCAGGTGTTCCAGATCAAAGGCAAATCCATCCCCTTCACTGTCGTGGAAATCTATTTTTTGACTAGTTTATTGAGGCGTGGTGCCCCTCTCTCATTATCCAACCGTGGGGGAAAATCCGTGAGGGATTACATTCGCCGGTACTGTAGAGAAGGATCTCAGCCGAGTAGGGATGAGAAGATCAATATCCGAGATGTCACTGACTGGTCCTTGAGGACCATTCTGTTCACTTTTGCTAGACTGGCTGGTAGTGCGACTCTACACCTGGCTAACAGATCCTACATGTAGTATGCCTTGGAATGCCTCGAACCAAAGGTGTTCAACTGGTGTGATGCAGTACTCCCTATGATAAAAGAACAACTGACCAAGGTGAAAAATGGATGATCCAAGAAATTTGGATATGGTTCTATTTTGACCGCTTTCGCCTTGGAAAAGATCCCACTGATGCAGCTGCAGTACATTTCACTTGGTTTACCTCTACCGACTGGGCCATGGATGCATAGATGGGTTGACCTTATGGCCCAACATGCTGGTTAGTCCCATGTTTCTTTCTCTGATGCCTTCTTCGAGTGGTCCAACCATCAGGAGATGGTTTATGCCGAGTGTCCATATGCTGGTATGGATTTATGGGGTGAACCAGATTTGGTGTTACCGGCTGGTGAGAAGTGGGGTGCTATAGGTAAAATCTCTGACCATATCTCTGTTTATTATTTTTATAATGTTCTTATGATTTATTTTATCAAGACTAATCAAAACTCATGTGCTCATGCAGATATCGGACCAGTTCGACCAACAGTACGCCTGAGACCACCAGCTACTATTCCAACAGGAGAGGCTGTGGGGAGGGCTATCCTTTGCGACTTGGATGTGGCCGAGACTCTTTCAGCATTGCAGGATCAGGTCGAGGGTCTCACTCTTGGTATTTCGGATGTGAGGACCGATGAGCTACCTCTTAGGTTGCAGCGACATACTACTAGCGTGCCCAGTCGATGGACTAGGCTTTTACGCATGATTGCACAGGCAGTGATTTGTTATCACCAACATCATTAGACTAGGGTACCCCCTAGCATTTTGATTTTTGGGTCATTTGACGGATCTTTTCTTCACTACAGAACATTATTTATAAACCATAAATAGTTATATATATATATATTTTTGATTTTTGGAGCTTTATTTTGGTTAAGTTACATGATCCTGATGCAAATATTGATGAAATGCTTCTTTTTATAAATGTCGCAAATGTCTATCTAACACATAATTTTCCAATGAGTCTATTAATGTGTTTAATTTTATGGAAATATGTTGATATTGAAGAAAATCGAACTGTCTTTCCAAAATCTTGACCTTTAGGAACATGCGATAGATAGCTGGATTCCGTACGGAGTAGATATCGATGAGCTATAGAATGACAAGTTGTGAGTCTAGCCTGATGACAAGTCGACGTATGCCATGCATGATGACATTAGAGAGGAGTTCTATCAATGCACTGTATTCAGCGATGTTGTTCGTTGACCGACCAATACATACCCCTCTGAAACTCACTAACTCGCCGGTTGGATCGAAGATGGCCTGTTGCAGGATATTATCCCCTAAGGCTCTTGGGTGGAACCCTAGCAGACTGAAAGTTGTCTAAGTCAAGAAACATACACACACACAGCCGTTTATGCTATAAAAAGCTACTTCTAG
>APFE030324055.1:0-36167 GCA_000404065.3 Pinus taeda | reverse complement strand
TTTCAGTGTTGATTCAGTTGAAGGGAAGGTTGCTTCAGTGTGTGCATCTGTTGCTGCTACCAGTTATCTTCTGCTACAACTTGTTCAAATTTGGGTGAACTTACTCATTCTCTTGATCTCTCATTGTATGTTGTATCTCTGCTAAATAATTGATTTCTAATAGAAGAAGAATCTGGTTGGGTTTTCCCCTTGTGGATTTTTCCATGGCCATTCGACCTAAATTCTCAATGTCCCATTTTCTTCTTGGTTGTCTTCTATTGTGCATTTGATTTATGTTTTGTATACAATTGCTTATCTAATATCGCAGCATAAGGAAATTTGTAATAAGTGATTGTTACAACATAGAACATCAGAATTTCAACATGGTATCAGAGCTTTGGTGAAGACAAACCCAAGAAGATAAGAGTTGTCACTCCTTCCTTGTTGCCGAAATCTTATTTGTTTCTCCTTATTGCTAAAATTTTACTGTTGAAATTCACAGCTGAAATCTTACTGCTGAAATTTACTGTTAAATTTTTACTGCTGAATTTTACTCCTAAAATTTTACTGTTACTATTCTTCCAAGATTTCAAGGAATCCAAGATATGATAGTAACTTTGTAGATGGTAATTAAGGTGTTGCATGTGTTTAATAGTTGTGGTTTTGGTAATTTTGATGTTAGAGTTTACTAACAATGCTGGTTGTATGTAAGAATCATGATTTTTGCAAAAGATGGAATAGTAGATTTTTAAACTAACCTCTTTTGTAGCGATCAAAGATAGATTATACTAATACCATTGCAGACAATGAAATCAATATGTATAATTTTTATTAAATGTCTTCACTCTAGGATCAAAATTTAAAGATCTGTATAAAATTAATGGAAGATCTATCCATGCATTGATTCATAATAAGTAATAATCAATATAAACTGTGGCATCAAAAGTTCACTCATCTTCACTATAAAGCATTTCCTCATGTGAGAAAGATGGTTTCCCAAATGTTTGAGATTAGAGTAGATCATGATGGAGTTTTCCAAGGCGTGTTCAAAAAGATGCATTTATTCTACCAATGACATATGATTGATGAACAGTGGTAACATATAGAGGCAGGATCAAGAGGGAGCTAACAACTTCATTCAATCCCCATTAAAAATAAGTATTTTCAAGTCTTGTGTTGTTTCATTGTGTCATTGCTCTTGTTTATATTTATTTTTATAGATCATTGGTTATTCTTCCTGCATGAGTATTTGAATGATTCTTTCACTAACTTCTTGATGAGGATGCGATCAAGAAAAGCAGTTCCTGAAGATCATCAAGGTGTAGAATAGTGTAGGAAGAGTAAACTCCAAGAAGTTTTTGTGAGGATAATGATGGAGCCACTCTCACATCTAGAAAAGAAAGAAAGACTTGCCTCATCATCAAGTATACCTTCATTATGTTTATTTACTTTGCTACTATTGCTCCTGCTCTTGTTCTGGGATCAACAGGTACATTTGATGAATGTGAGAACCAAATCCTTTGTATCGAGATTGAGGAAGTTGTCAAGCCATCCCATGAATTGAGTGGACATGAAGCGGACAAGAGCTCAAGACTTCTGCAAGGACGCTAGAATCAAGAAAGAGACCATCATACCATATAACCCATAACAAAATGGGCACTTAAGGAGCTTTGACTACCCTGTCTACTTTAATGTGCCAAAGGAAAAGAGTACCACGTTGGAAGCTTCAGGCAAGAAAGGTATGGTTGTTGGCTATTGTGAAAATTCTAAAGCTTACAAAATATATGTACATGGTAAAATAACTATAGAGTTTAGCAAAGATATAACATTTGATGAAGATGCAATTCTTTGAAAAGCCATAGACACTCCTCCTCTTGCTAATGTTGAAAGACAGGATGATGCCTTGGATGCATAAGAAGATCTCGAGCCTGACCTTGATCTTGTTAATGAATCCATGGATCCCATGAACTCCTTGGATCCTTCTCCATGTGCTAGAAAGAGACGATTATGGCTTCGTAACACTTTACAGGACGTTGATAGACATGTTGTTCCCCGAGGAACCTTCAGAGAAAGCAAGAAACCATGTCGGTTCTAGGGATACGTGGTAGCCATGAAAAATATTATTCAAGTTGAACCATGCACTTTTAAAGGAGTAGTGAAAGATTAAGTATGGAAAGATGCAATGGCCGAAGATCATAAGTCCATCATACATAATGATGTATGGGAAGTAGTTCCAAGACCCAAAGACTGAAGAAAACTCTCTATGGATGGAAGCAAGCCCTAAAGAGCTTGGTATGCCTGCATTTATAGCTTCTTGATGAACCTTGGTTTTACCAGAAGCAATGTTGACTCAAATCTCTACTTCAAAACAATCCAAGGTATGCCCATGATTTTGGTATTATATATTAATGACTTATTCTTGACAGGTGGAGAACCTCTTACCTTCTAGTGTAAGAGGGGGTTAGCTTCCGAAATTGAAAGGAAATATCTTCATTTGATGCACTACTTTCTGGGCCTAGAGGTATGGCAAGAGACCTAGTGAGATTTTCCTTTCTCAAGGAAAATATGTTATCAAGCTCCTGGAAAGATTTGGTATGACATAATGCAAATCCATGAATTCTCTAATGGAAATGAATTTCAAAAAGTTATGTGGTGAAGTTGCGGGCCCTGATTTAGCCAAATCCTTTTGAGTACCGACAACTACATGGGGCTCTGATATTCTTAGTGAACACTAGACTAGAAATATGTTTTGTGTTAGCTTTTGTAGCATCGGATGGTGTTCTAGTCTCGAGACTTTGTAGAGAGGCTAAAACATAGGACTTCTACAAAACCCATAAATCGTTTCTTCATTTGATGCACTACTTTCTGGGCCTAGAGGTATGGCAATAGCCCTGGTGAGATTTTCCTTTCTCAAGGAAAATATGTTGTCAAGTTCCTGGAAGGATTTGGTATGACATAATGCAAGTCCATGAATCCTCTAATGGAAATGAATTTCAAAAAGTTATGTGGTGAAGTTGCAGGCCCTGATTTGGCCAAATCCTTCTGAGTACCGCCAACTACATGGAGCTCTGATATTCCTAGTGAACACTAGACCAGAAATATGTTTTGTGTTAGCTTTTGCAGCATCGGATGGTGTTTTAGTCTCGAGACTTTGTAGAGAGACTAAAACACAAGACTTCTCCAAAACCCATAAATCATTTCCAGAAATTCCACCTAGAGATGGCTTAATTAAATTAATTGACCATAATTAAAAATTTCCTAAGTCTAACTTAAGGAAGTGGTTAATTAATAAGAATTAATTGAGAAAGGTGTGAATCATCTAGAAACTCACACGGATCGACTTGGAGATGATCTCAACCATCGATTAAGTTTTAATCATGGTTGTTGGAGTCCCAACTAGAAATTATAAGAAGAGGTCAATGGGTAGATGGAGAAGACACCAGTTGCAGATATTCACTAATTTGGATAGCTCGATTTTCCACTGCAAGTGATTCAGCAAGAGAAATCGAGCCAGAGATCGAGCAACAGGTGTGAGAGGGGCAAAGACAGTGAGTCCAAAGGAAGATTTCCAGTTCCAGAGAGTCAACTACAGAAGGGTCGAGTTTTCTTAGTGGGGTTACGCAGGGCTTGCACAAGACCTTCACAGATAGAGTTTGGTTTGGCCAAACAAAGGATTGATTCAGTTGTTGGAGGCTAGGAGAATTTGCAGAGGTGCTAGCGAGCCATTCTCAGAGATTGAGTTGGGCAGACAGTTTGATTAAAGCAGCTTGCAGCTTCCAGGCAAAGCGTAAGAGGGTTTCCACAACTACAGAAGGGTCGAGCTTTCTTAGTGGGGTTGCGCAGGGCCTGCACAAGAGCTTCACAGGTAGAGTTTGATTTGGCCAGACAAAGGGTTGATTCAGTTGTTGGAGGCTAGGAGAATTTGCAGAGGTGCTAGCGAGTCATTCTCAGAGATTGAGTTGGGCAGACCGCTTGATTAAAGCAGCTTCCAGGCAAAGCATAAGAGGGTTTGCGCAACATTGGTGCAGAGGCTAACACAAGGGCTTTCATGTGGCCTGTTTGTGCCAATTGTGGAACTGGATCATGTCAGGTGAGACTAGAATTGTCTTACTAATTTTTGGCCAGTTTATCTAATAGAGGATTGCTAGTTTGGGCATCCAACTGTACTTAGAATTTCTCACTACTGCATAATAATAAAAACCCTCAGCTACTACACCGATTTTCCCACATTGGGTTTTTTCAAGGACAATTGTCCAAAAATAACGATGTCATATTTTGTGTGTGCTATCATTTCTCAATTTCCAACATTTTTTTTCCCGCAACATTTATTTATTTTGTGAAGAAATTGTAGTGTGATTAATTTGATATCAATCAGAAAATTAATAAATTGAATAATCATTTTAGAAGAATTAATTCCAGTTGCTGCATTTCAAGGATTTTTCACATGGTACCAGAGGATAGTTGACGGACAGGAAGCTCAGAGGCAGAAGAGGAAAATTGTAATGACCCACCTACAATTACAAACAAAATGTGAATATTAGCATACATACGGAACATCCATGTGATAGCTACATATGCATGAACCGCATGTATTGCACTACTATACCCACTAACTAATATTAAAAATTTTGATTATCGAAATAAGTTCCTAAACTCACTAAGATATAATAAATATACCGATTGAGGCATTTATATGTATATATATAACTAATCTTTTAAATCAAAATATATATAATCTATATATAAAATAAAATAATAGAAATATACAAATTAAAATTTAACTAATTTATAATTGATTAATTTAAATAAAAAGAAATTAATTAAAGGTTTACATAAAGTGATTTATTTAAATTTATGAACCAAAACAATTTAATTAAATTACAAAACTAAAAATTAATAGAATATTGCCAAGCCCAAAAAAAGTGATTTATTTAAATTACAATAAATAGGGCCGCCTCCATCTAAAAGAAGGAAGGGTCAAGAATATAGTGGGAGAATGGCAACAGGAAAGTACGGAAGCGGTGGAGGAAGGAGGCAGATAACAAGGAGTTTAAGAGGCGGTGTAACTAAACATATAAGGCAGTGAAGAAGGCCATAACAATGGAGGTATTTTTGGGGAAAATTGACGGAGGGACAATAGGAAATTCTCACAGTGTTATTGATAGAAAGCATTATGAGCTCAATTGTTCTTGAAGTTTTGAGCATGGGGGCCAGTGTACCTCGAATTTGAAGTACTTTGGAGCTGGGTACTGAAACTGTGCTCAATTTGGTAGAGAGGTTTTGGTCGTTTTGATAACGGAGCGGGAGCAAATCAAGAGCATCTTCAACCATGGAAACCCCAGGTAGGTGTTCAACATCAAATTGATAAATTCTAATATTCTGGATGGTTATGCCCTATCAAAAACTTTAAATTCAAGGCCTTACAAATTTTGATTGAGAAATTACACAGTCGGTAGTATACTTCTGAGCATTAATTCTGGTTATATTCTGTTAAATCCCTAATTCAAGGTTTCACAATTGGTATCATAGATTTCATATCATTAGAATTTGTCTATTTCTAAATTAGGGGTCTTACAAAAATTTCGTTGTTCAGAGAGGAGCAACAGACCAAAATTTTATGGCATTGCGCAGTGCCTAGCCAGGCAGTGCAAATTGCTAGACAGGGTTCGATTTTCAAGTTGCAGTGGCAGGAAAATTCGATTTGTCCGAAATAGTGATTCCAATAGGAGAAACGACAACTCAATATTTTCGTTGAGCATATTTCTTGTCAGGGCGCAGAAGGGTTTTACAGCAGTTTGTTAGAGCAAAATCAATGCTGGGTGGAAGAGAAAGTGCACACACAAAAGGAATTTTTCTTAGAGGGTTTCCATTTTTTAGGAAATCCGAAATTTCTAGTTGCAGAGGCAGAACCAGCAGGCAGGACTGCACATTCCAGAAAGGGTGTGAATTGCAAAGCATGAGAGGAGGAGATCCCTGTTTAAGTTCTAGTTTTGAGTTTCACAGATTTTGCAACTTTCTAGAGATGGTCGTATGAGATTTCTAGAGAAACCTTTGCGAGCTATCCAGAAAGTAGATATGGGTAGCAAATTGACTTCTAGTTGCCAAGGAAAGGTGTTGGAGGAAGTTCGAGTTATCAAGTGCGAGTTGCAAAGCGAAGCCATTTCCCAATAAGGAACAAGGTTTGATAGGAGATAATGGGGTACCAGATCCAGGAGGAGGAGTATGAGACTCCAGTGTGCTAGGTGGGAAGGATCCAGTGCAGAAGCAACAAGGAGACTAGTTAGATCAGTTCTTGTTGTTGCAGCAGGATCATCACCTTTGCTACAGGTGCCCATAGTATCATAGTAGTAGGTTCAAGGTCACTAAGCACAGTCATTCATTCAGATGACAGTTGCAGAACTAGTTGCAGTCAGTACATGATGCATGTGAGACAGTTGCAGTGACATGGGCAATGCGAATTGCCCAATTGTAGGATGCAGGTGCAGTTCCAGCCAAAAGATTCCCAGCGCAAAGCTACGCAATCCAGTTTCTGGTGCAGGAGGACAATGAAAGTTTCCAAGGGGGAGCATAGTGATTTCCCATAAGGAGATCGAGACTCAGAGGGAGTCTAGCTTCAGAGGGAGCAACCCTATGGAATCTAGTACTTCTGGATCTTGGGAGATCAGACTCATTATTGCAGTAGTTGTAGTAGTAATGTGGAAGCATCAACGAAGCAGTAGCAACAGTAGTATGAGTAGATCAGATTTTGCCATGTATGCAGCTATACCTCCAGGAGAGAGGTGGGGCGATATGCAATTTTAGTCCTAGAGTTGCACATATATTTGGGAAGGGTCCAGTGAGGTGAACATTGGATGGTGTTTCTTCATGGATCATTACCTTTGCTACAGGGGCCCATAGTATTTAGTAGCAGGAGGATCAGTGTCAGTTGATGCAGTCAGATTCCAGAGTGATAGTGCAGACTAGTGGCAGTCAGATGTTGAGGAGGGCAGAGCAGTGTTGACAACAAAGCAGGAGGCTCAGTTGCAAAGTCAACAACAGTGCAGATTTCTCAGTGGATAGTGCAGAGGCCAATAGTTGTTAGATGCTCAGGAGACAGTTGCAACACAAAGACAGTTAATTCAGCATTTTGGATATTTCTTCATTACAGTGGTTGTAGTAGCAACAACAACAATTGAGAGGGAGTTGATTTGCAGTGCACATGCAAAGTTGGCAGCAATACAGGTTATACAGTGCAGTGTCAGTAGCAACATGGTTCAGCTATAGTCAGTGGCAGGGAATTAGAGTTAGCACAGTGGTTGATGGACAATGACTGAGGGAACAATGCAGTGACCAAGGGAACAAAGCAGTGACTGAGGGAGCAGCATAGTCATTTCCAGCAGAATTTCCTATCAGACATCAACAACGTGTATGGGAGGATAATGTAGAGACAAGGTGTTGTAGCAGTTCAGCACTAGAACATCTTCTTTGCTAAGAGGGAGTGTTAGTTTTTGTAGCGTCGGATAGTGTTCCAGTCTCGAGACTTTGTGGAGAGGCTAAAACATAGGAGTTCTCCAAAACCCAGAAATCGTTTCTAGAAATTTCACCTAGAGATGGCTCAATTAAATTAATTGACCATAAATAAAAATTTTCTAAGTCTAACTTAGGAAAAGTGATTAATTAATAGGAATTAATTGAGAAAGGTGTGAATCAGCTAGAAACTCAAACAGATCGACTTGGAGATGATCTCAACCATCGATTAAGTTTTAATTGTGGCCATTGGAGTCCTAACTAGAGATTATAAAAAGAGGTAGATGGAGAAAACACCAATTGCAGATACTCAGTGAACTAGATAGTTTGATTTTCCAGTGCAGGTGATTCAGCGCGAGAAATTGAGTAGTGAGTGTGAGAGGGGCAGAGACAATGAGTCTGAAGGAACATTTCCAGTTCCGGAGTATCAACTACAAGAGGGTCGGGTTTTCTCAGTGGGGTTGCACAGGAGCTTCAGAGGTAGAGTTCAATTTGGCCAGACAGAGGGTCAATTTAGTTGTTGGAGGTCGGGAGAATTTTCGAAGGGGCTAGTGAGTCATTCCTAGAGGCTGAGTTGGGCAGACGACTTGATTAGAGCAGCTCCTAGGCAAAGCATAAGAGGGTATGTGTAGCATTGGCGCAGAAGCTGACGTAGGGGCTTTCGTGTGGCTTGTTTGTGCCAGTTGTGGAACTGGATCAATGTCAGGTGAGACAAGAATTGTCTTACTAATTTTTGGCCAGTTTATCTTTTGGAGGATTGACAGTTTGGGCATCCAATTGTACTCATAATTTCTCACTACTGCATAATAATAACAACCCTCAGCTACTACACTAGTTTTCCCACATTGGGTTTTTCCAGGGACATTTGTCCAAAAATAAGTGTCATAGTTTGTGTGTGTGCCAACATTTCTCAGTTTCCAACATTTTTTTTCCACAGCATTTATTTTATTTTATGAAGAAATTGCAATGTGATTAATTTGACATTAATTAGAAAATTAATAAACTGAATAATCAGTTAGGAGAATTAATTCCAGTTGCTACATTTAAAAATTAAAGGAATTTTCACATTTTGCGGTCAATACTCTGAGCCAATAAACTATTAAGCCATCACATGCACACTGGATTGCTGCAAAGCATGTGTTGAGATACTTGCATGGGACCATCAATCTTAGATGGAGATATACTGTTGGAGATGTAAGACTACATGGGTACTCTAATGTTGATTAGGCTGGTAACTCTGCTGACAGGAAAAGCACATTTGGATGTTGCTTTAGCCCGGGATTTGCCATGACATCTTGGATGAGCAGAAAAAAAAAAGTTTATAGCCCTTACCATGGCTGAAGCAGAGTACATTGCTGCTAACATGGCTAGTTGTGAGGTAGTATGGCCGAGGAAGCTCTTTGGAGAGTTGTTTGAGCATGTGCTAGATGCAACAATAATATACTGTGACAATAAGAGTGGGATTCAACTTGCAAAAAACCCTATGTTCCATGACAAGTCTAAGCACATTGAGATCAAATATCACTATATCCTGGATATGGTGCAGAAAGGAGTAGTGAGGCTCCATCATATTGTGATTGATGACCAGATTGTCAACATTCTTACCAAGCCTTTGCCAAAAGGGAAGTTCTTGGTTTTCCGGAGAGCAACTTGGACTGACGGATGTGACCCTTCTTAGAGAAGGTGGTCATGGATGACGAGCCTTGGTTGTGCGAGATCCTTGTCATGTGTTGACAAGTGGATCCCCCCAAGAAAAGATGAAACTTTGTTGTGTGAGATCCTTGTCAAGTGGTTTATCCCCCCAAGCAAAGATGTGACTTGCTTGTGCGAGATTCTTGATAAGTGGGTTATCCCCCTAAGCAGAGACGACACTTGGTTGTGTGAGATCTTTGACAAGTGGGTTATCCCCCCAACTAGAGATATGACTTGATTGTGTGAGATCCTTGACAAGTGGGATATCCCCCCAAGCAGAGATGAGACTTGGTTGTGTGAGATCCTTGTCATGTGTTGACAAGTGGCAATTCCCCCAATTGAATATAAGGTGATGGATGAATCTCCCCTATGATGATTCTTCTTCATTAGAGTGAGGCATCATTGTTCCAGATGATACAAAGCAGAGATGAACAGAGAAAGCAGAGATCTTTGTTGCAAAAAGAAATCCCTCCCTAGCTGAGAGGGTGTGTTGAAAATTGGCAGCGCAGGGATGAATTTCTAAAAATAGAAAGTCTATAAATAGAATTTCTAAAAGAAAGTCTCAAAATAGTAAATTGCCTTGCATCAATTGGTAATCAAGTATTGTTGATGGAAAATCCATTCTGATCATCGATCAATCCTAATAGTTAAATTTTGACTTAATCATCAATATTATCATTCATATTATTATTATTATTATTATTATTATTAAAAAGAAATTCAAGTCACTCAATCATGGCTCTCAATAATGTTTTCTTACACTCATTATTGGCATGGCATATTTCTCTTGGACTCTCATTAAGGCTCTTATACTCTCTTACACGTAATAAAAGTTTGTCATAAAAATTCCTCTTACACTTTCTTACGCTCTCATTAAAGCATGTCATGAAAGATTCCTCTTACTCACTCTTTAATGCATAGTTACACTTTCCTTCTTAATGGCATAAGTTACAAAGGCGTGTGTGCCTTCTTAATGGCATGAGTTACATTTCCTAAATGGGCATATGTTACTCTCTCTATTGGCATGCAAGTTACTCCTCCTATATGGCATGGATTCGTTGCTCCTCCTATATATATGTGCCTCATTCCTTCTCCCCTCACTATTTGTGCATTGTTAAAGAAGAATTTGAACTTGAGAGAGAGTTGGAGAGAGTTGAAGAATATTGTAAGAGGGGAACTTGGTGAGTAAGAGCAGAATTTAGTGAGCCAAGGTTGATTCAGTGTTTTAGTGTTGATTCAGTTGAAGGGAAGATTGATTCAGTGTGTGGACTTTACCAGTGATCTTCATGCTACAACTTGTTGATATTTGGGTGAACTTACTCATTCTCTTGATCTCTCATTGTACAATATATCTTTGCTAAACAGTGGATTTCTAATAAAAGAAGAATCTAGTTGGGTTTTCCCCTTGTGGTTTTTACCCTGGTCATTGGACCTAAATTCTCCGTCTCATTTTGTTTTTGGTTCTCTTCTATTGTGCATTTGATTTATGTTCTACCTACAATTTCTTATCTAATATTTTAGCATAAATTATTTTGTAATAAGTGATTGTTACAACATAGAACATCAGAATTTCAACAGGTTGGAAAGAAAATGTCTTTAGATCAAATTCTACAAGAGAAAGTAGGGAAGTCTTCTAGTTCAGAGGGAGCAGCTACAACAGTGGAGAATGTGGTAGGGTTAAAGACAAATCCAAGTGGACAAGGTTCTTTTGGAAGCACCTTCCTTGCTAAGAGGGAGTGTTGAAAATTGAGCAAGAAAAGGCCTTCTAGCTCGTGCCTTAGCCAAGACACCAAGTTTGTCTTTCCTTTGATCGTGGACGAGTTCATGGAGTTGGAGAAATCATGCGTAGAGTTTGAGGACCATTTATGAGGATCCTTCCTTCAGTTTGACTATAAATTGACTGGCAGTTATAAATTTAGATAAGACGAGTTGGGAGCTTCAGCTTCTAATTGAGGCAAGGATGAGTTAGAGACAAGTTAACAAGTGAAACAAATCAAGTTAGAGAAAAGTTGAACTCAATTAACAAGTCAATTACAAATGCTATTCTAAATTTATACTCGCCAATTTGACCATGGATCGAGGCTATGAAGGAAGGATGAAGGCACAAATTTATTCATTCTTGTATGCATGGGTTTGTGTGTGTGAGAGCATCTTGTTGACAACGCATTTAGGAGGAGCCTAAATGCACAAGTGATAGAGAGACCTTCTTGCAGCCAAATTTACACGAGGATTGAGGAGGTCCATCCTAAAGAATAGGGAGGCCTTTGCATTAGGAAATAGGAGATCTCCTACGCAAGGAACGAGGGACAGGTAGGCCGCAAGCAAGGAGGAGCTGGGTCAAGGTTTTTGCAGGGTATTTCTAGCTAGTTTAGCAGTGAGAACGAGTGAGTTTCCAAGTGAAACAAATTACCTTGTAAGAGATCTAAATGCTCTAACTCTATCAATAAATTATACAACAAAAAGTGGTTTTCCCAGTTGAGTTTCCCAAGAAAAGTTTTGCGTCTCTTGTGTGACTGTGTTCTTTATCTTTTCGTTTTATTTCGTTGCTTATCTATTGTTGATAAATTTTGTGTCTCGGTGAAAAGAAATTAGTTTATGATTGTTCATCATAGCAGTGGAAAAATTTCGTGGAAATTCAACACATTGTTCATGTCATTGTTTGTACTTATCATTGACCTTCTTCAAGATATCATGAACCTATTGTTGGAGGTGTTGGATCCATGCAACAAATTTGGCTACTTGATGTACCTCGGTTTGAGTGTGGAAGGAACTGACAGTGCTACATCAATGGGGGCCAATGGCTAGAACCCCAAGCACGCTTGAAAAGGGATGTGGCCAATAGCGCTGTGGAGAGCTCTGTTATATCTATGTTGAACATATGGAAGACTCTCATCCCATGTACATGGATGTTTGACTTGGCAGTGCAACAACACCCTTGTTGGTCAAGTGAAGATGTCTCTCTACTCTTCTATGATATTGTCGATTTGTTTTTGTTGTGTACATAGACTTTTTGCTAAAGTTATGGATGTCACAGTGACCTCTTGTTCACCTTTTCACTGATCCATGAAGAGGAAAAACTTGGCAAGTTGAGATATTATTTTTCGAAGATATTTTTCCGAGATTAATGAAATTGCAGTAATTGGACTAGAAATACCTCTGGCATCTTGTAGAGTTGACCTGCTAGAGTAATAATGACACTATAAGGCCATGACTCATAAATTGCATGATGTTTCCACATATAGGGGTGTCCTAAAAGAACATCACAAACTTCAAGTGAAGCAATATCACATAGTACCCCATCTTTGAAAGATTGATGCCATAGGGAAGGCAGCATTGTTGGGTGATGTGGATGTCTCATCTCAAACTCAACCAACCAATGGTGTATGATTGGGAGTGTGCCATTGTTGATAGCTTCATTCTTTTGATGACCTCGACTGAGATCAAGTTCTTCTAACTCCAGTTGTTAATAATTAAATGTAGTGGGGTCCCCTTCACCCACATCTGTGAGAGGAAGTGGTGCTCACCCTCCTCATGCTCCTTCGGTTCTTGTTGGATTGTTACAATGACGGTGGTAGTAGTGTGTTCTTTGAGCTCGATCAACAATGACAATTCTGAGCAACATTCACCAGTGTTGTCTTTCTTTAACTTCCCATCACCCTTCTTTGCTCGCGACTTGGATTGCTTTTCTTGACACTAGATCTCCTTGCTTTGTCCTTTTTTCTACGAGTCAGGGCTACCTTTGCGATGCTTTTGTTGTGGTGTATTTGCAAACTCAAACTTCCACATATTCCTTTGCTTGACTTTAGCTCGATTTTCACAGAATGATGAGAAGTAGCTCCTAGGGATGAGATTTCCAAGAAATCCATTTATGTTTGGATGTATTTATGTAGGCCATTATGGTACTTCAAAACAAAGTGTCTCTCAAAATCTTGAATACCTAACTTTGAGTGAAGGGTATGGAAGATGTTGGTATACGTGGTACTTTTTGGTCTCTCTTCTAAGTTCTAACACAAAGACCCCCTAAGACTCCATCAACCACCTAGATAGAAGGCACTGACTGTTATCACATGCTAGATTTCTTTCAAATAAGCTCTCTTGGGGTCCTAAGTTCTAAATTTTACCAAGTTTTAATTTGCACTGCCTTTTAATTTGGTAGCGCTCATTTTAACGACATAGGTAAAAGGCGTTGCCAACAAATCAAAAGGCAGCTAATGGTGAATCTGACATAAATAGAGGTGCTGCCATTTCAAAATACAATGGTTAATATATATCATTTCAAAAAGGGGGTGCTGTCAAATTAAAAGTTCCATGCATGATATGATTTGACTGATAAGTCAAGGTTTTGTTTGGTCACCAATCAATCTACGGAAAAAAATGTTTAGTGGGATGTTATGATCAAAGGAGGGCATACTTGTATGTCTTATATGAGCAATGATCACTTGTGGTGGGAGCTAACCTGTCATAAGCGGATACCATTTTCTTACAATAGTTATCAAAAGTGATCGAGAGTTTAGTTAATTCTATTATTATTTGTGTTTTCGTGGGTGCTGTACATTTTCGTATCCCATATTTCACTCACCTGTACTAGATTTCACTGGGTTTTCTTGCAGACATGGGAAAGAGCAGTCATTTGTGCCGGAATGAACCAGAAGGCCCTGAGCTTATTGAATGTAACCCTGAGCTTGCTGATTTGTTTGTCAAGGCTGGATGGGAGACATTCTGTTGCAAACTTGTGGGTTTCAGCTATGAAGTGGCAAGAGCATTTGCCGAGGGTTTTGATAGGAAAATCACTAATATCGTTGACCTTTTGTTTCCAATTACTGAGGAGACCATCGCGGAGGCAATGGGGTTGCCGATTGATGGAGAATGATGGTTCAAAAATTGAACTCTGATAGGGATTGACATTGTGTTCTTCCTCAAGGATGAGCATAGAGATGAAGATTGGAGGCAGAGAGTTCAAAGATCTCGGTTAAATTGTTGATAGTTAACCATCTTAGAAACATGGGAAGGACCTGGGATCATTTAAAGTTTTGGGGTGGGTTTGTTAAAGCAGACGCTGCCAAATCTAAAGGCAGCAAGGGTAAGAAACAAAAGAAAAACCAATGCCCTGTGTAGACCTCTGAAGCAGCATAGATCAGTTCCTCTGTGCTAATCCGAAGCATGAGGAGGGTTTCACTAGAGCAACAAGAAGAAAGCCCTATGCCATTACTTGCATTAGAAAAGGTTTATACAAGGGAAAACAAGTGGCCTATAAAGAAAGAACAGTCAGAGGCATCTCTGCCACAGACTCTCAAAAGCCCATAAATTCAAGATCAGGGTTTTTCAGAAAATCTTGAAGATGATGGTGATGTGCCTCTATCAGTTTTTCTTGAGAATAGGACTTTAAAGTTTAAAGCTCATCAAACCAGAAAGCTCAAAGGACAAAGAACATTATTAAAATCTGCAAAAAGAGAAAAGAGAAAGCAGGTTGCAAGAACTAAGATATATGAGACAAGAAAACCTCACACAAGGCCTATCAACAAGCTGAGATTAGGTGCAAGGATCAGATTCAATCCTACTCTTAAATATCAAGTCATTAATGTGGATTAAGGCACACCTGAAGATGCAGAAAAACACAGGTTAGCAAATAGAATAAAAGGAAAGGACACAACACTTTCCAGGAGAAGATTGCAGAGATAGTGGCTGCTAGGCTTAGGGGAAGCAAGAAAACAAAGAGAACTAAACCTAGCAACATAGATATCTTATCAGAGGCAGCAGAAAAGTTAAAGTAAATGAGGCGAAGCAACGCTGCCAAACGAAATGGCAACACATAAAAATCTGTTTTGTCAGCATTATGTTTTGACAACGCTTCACCCAGAAGTTTTGGCAGGGTTAATGTGATCTTTCTGGAAGCTTTTTTCCCTTACAACTGGGCTATTTTGATGAGTATGAATGTCAAAGATAAATTAAAAGATACTCTATCAACTGTCACCTGATTTTGAGCGTCAGTTCCAGATTTCCCTCTAGAGTATCAGCTGGCAGTTCCTAATTTTGACCATTTCCAGATTTATCTCCCAAATATCTATAGCAGTTCCAGATGCACTTTCTCAGCAGTTGTACAACTATCTGTCCAGGTTCAAAGTTGGGGACAAGAAACTTCTGTTTTGTTTAGTTATCTAATTAGATTTTGTTAAAGTTTAGATATATGTATATTTTAATACTTTGTCAGTGGAATCTTTTCAGATATTATGGGTCTGATGATTGTATAATTTTTCTATAAAACAGATGTAGAAGAAGGATTGAGGGTTGGACTATAGGTGAATCCTTGTGTATTTTTTTAATCACTAGATGTTAATGAAAGATTTTCAAGCAGAAGTACTTGAATATTTGTTTCAAAGATTCTCATGTTGGCTATCTTTAGTCTGTTTCTTAGTGAATGTTGCCTTTCTCTGTTAATCATGATGTGCTATTCTTCTATATTTGAATGAACATTTACAGATGTGGAATTCATCTGTCGATGCTCTGTATCTTTGGATTCAAAACTTTGTACCAGTCTTTCTGATATTATGACAGAATTCATCTTTTGCTAGATACTTTGTTATGATTGAGTTGTATTTCTCTTTCCACCATCATGCTACAACAATTTAATGCCTGATAGATTGCTGACTATCTTGCCTTTGTGAACACTTGTTCATATCAACCAGTCTTCAAAACCTTTAATTGATATCCTTTAATGTAGGCTCCATGCCCAATGGATTCACACTCTGCCCTACCACTATCTTTTTGAACTAGAAGATCTAGTCATTGTATTAATTCAAAGCCAGTCATTGTAGTGACATTTCTTAAATTTTGCAATTTTGAAATTAATTATTTTAGACCTTCAACCTTTAAGTGCAAACAGTGACCAATAACCATATAGAAGACAGTCAATGAACAGTAAGACAACAGATTTGGTCCAAGACCAAGGAAAAACCCTTTAAGAATATTCTTCTATTAGATCTTCATCAAATGTTCAACAAAGATACATAAGCAGAGTACAAAACCCTTTTCTCAATGACAGCAACATTACCCCTTTAGGACAGATCTTCTGAAGTGTGAGATCTGATCACAAATGTAGAATAACAGATCCTTCAATCCTTCAGCAAAGATTACAAGTGCGAGAAGAAGATTTTCTTTCACGAATGAGATAGACAAGTCTCTAGATGCGTCTTAGAAATCCAAGACAATACGCCTTCACAATAAGATTTTCTGGCCACAAATAATAAGTAAATATCCTCCAGGTGAGAGAGGATGTGACTTGTATTATGAGATCCGCAAAAACTGATACAAGGGAGATCTGCCATCAATGATAATACAAGACAGAGATCTAGCCAATAATATGAAATCTGTCAAACAAGAATGCAAGAAAGAAATCTTCAGAAATATGAGAGAGAAATCTTCACTAGATCTGCCAATGATGAAATGAAATAATAAGCTTACAATAAATCTGCTAAAAGTGAGAAAGATCAAATACTGATGCAAGGGCTTTATCACCAATGTGAAGGAGATCACCAGTGATGATAAGAGATCTGCCACAGATAATCAGAGATCTGCCAATGGTGATAAGAGATTTGCCACTGATAATTAGATCTGCCAATGATGATAAGAGATCTGCCACTGATAATCAAATTTGCCACTGATGATAAGAGATCTGCCATTAATAATCAGATCTTCCAATGATGATAAGAGATCCGCCACTGATAATCAGATCTGACACTGATGATAAGATATCTGCCACTTATAATCAGATCTGCCATTGATAATCAGAGATTTGCTAATGCTGATAAGAGATCTGCCACTAATAATCAAATATGCCAATGATGATAAGAGATCTGCCATTGATAATCAGATCTGCAAATCTGCAATAGATCTGCTAACAATAAGAGAGATAAATTACTGACGTGAGGACTTTTTCACCAATACGAGAACTAGATAACCAAAGAAAGAGAGAGAGAACTCGATGTGTTGCAAATGAAGGCTTCTCTTCAATATATAGGAATCTTTGAGACAAAATCCCTAACTCGAATTAGGTTTCTGGAAGCTCCTAGAGTGATCCATCATGTCGAATTAGATCACTTAAGTGATTTTATTTTGCACATGTCAAAATAACTTTATAAAACAATTTTGAAATAACTTTTGCACTATAAAAATAATTTGCACTCAAGAAATAATTCGCTTCAAGGGTGAAATGGGTTAACTCATAGAGTGTTTTTCTAGGGAAATTTATCCCTTAGTTGCACAAAATTCAACACTCCCTCTCAACTAGGGAGGCATTTCCATCAATAGTGTCAAAATTGCTATACTTGTCAAATCATCATACCTCATGATGAACATTCTTGAATCTAAAGAAGAATACTCATGGCAAGGGAGCCTCAACTATCACCCTGAATCAAGCTCAGCCAAATAAAGGCTAAGAAACCATTACAGGGGAGTTTCAAGCTCCAACCCGGCCTAAATATCATCTAGGAGCTAGATGCTTCCCCTCGGCATCAGGGAGCCACATGCTACAACCTAAAACAAATACCATCGGGGAGACTCATGCTACCACTCGAAATGAATACCTCTCAGTCATGAAGACTAAGAAACCACTGCTCAGCCAATGAGGCTAAGAATCCATAATAGCTCAGCACATAGGCAAAGAATCCATAATAATTCAAGAACACCAACATCTTCAAACTTGAGCAAAATACTACTTACCATGGCTGGTAAGGATCACAATCCGATCTCAAGTAGCCAATACCCATTGGCCAGATAGGTGGGAAACAAGATGCGTGACTGAGACATACTCTTGATTGGAGGTCCCTCATCCCCAAAAGCTCACTAGCTCAATTACCATCCCTGGGAGCTCAACCAAAGGGGAAGAGCACATATCTCAATGTTCTTGATCAGTCGGGTCTCAGACCCGGAAGGGGTACATCCCTTAATCCAAGCATATCTCTAAAGACTAGAAATTTGTTCTTCGGCAGTGCTTTGGTAAGTATATCAACAATCTGTTCATCAATCTGAATATGGTGGAGTCTCATTGCTACTCTCTGTACCACGTCTCGAATGAAATGACATCTTATTTCAATGTACTCGTATTTGTCATGAAATACGAGGTTCTCAGACAATCAGATCCCACTCATATTATCACAGAATATCACTGTAGTATCCAGGACTTGCTCAAATAACTCTCCAAAGACTTTTCTTAATGAGACAGCTTCACAACTAGCTAAGCTAGCAACAATATACTCAGCTTCAACAGAACTTGGAGCAACTAATTTTTATTTCCTGCTCATCCAAGAGATCATGGCAAATCCCAAACTGAAACAACATCATGAAATGCTTTTTCTGTCAATAATGTTGCCTGCCCAGTCAGCATCGGTATAACTGTGCAGTTTTATATTGCCAGCAGTATATCGAAGACCAAAGTTAAATGTCCCATTTTGATATCAAAGCACGTGTTTAGTAGCAACCTAGTGATTATGTAAAGGTTTGGTCATGAATTGGCTCAAGGTGTTTACAGCATAGCAAATATCAGAACGAGTGTTCACTAGGAACATCAATGCTCCAAGCAACTAACGATACTCATATGGATCAGATAAATCAGATCTAGCTTCATCACCACAGAGTTTCTTGAAGTTCATCTCCATGGGAGTGCTCATGGATATGCACTCTACCATTCCAAACCTATCCAATAGATTTACAACATACTTCCCTTTGGAGAGAATAATTTCCCCTGCTCTTTGCCAAACCTCCGGCCCAAAAAGAAGTGCATCATCCAAAGGTCCTTCATTTCAAATTCAGAGGCAAGCTCCCTCTTACACTGAATCATCAGAGGTTCATTACCTGTCAAAACATATCGTCAACATATAATACCAAGATCAAATGTGTACCTTGTACAACTTTGAAGTAGAGGTTTGGATCAGCACTGCTCCTCGTGAATCCCAATTTTACTAAGTAGTTGTCAATGCGAGAATACCAAGCCCTAAGGGCTTGTTTCAAGCCATAGAGTGTTTTCTTCAATCTGCATACATGGGTTCTTCTGTCATGTACCTCAAAGCCTTGAGGTTGTTCAACATATACATCCCACTGAAGAGCACCATGGAGAAAAGTTGTCTTGACATCCATCTGATGGAGAGTCCACCCTTGACTAGCATCTAGAGCAATAATAGAATGGTGGTATAACGAGCAACAGGAGCAAAGATGTCTTCATAATCAATTCCCTCTTTCTGAGAGAATCCTCGAGCCACAAATCTTGCTTTATATTTTTCAATACTGCCATCCATGCCATGTTTTATTTTGACCAACCACTTTGAAGTCATAACTAATTTGCCCTGAGGTCTAGGAACAACTTCCCATTCATCATTTTGCATAATGGATTCATATTATTCTATCATGGCATCCTTCCAACATGGTACCTCACTGCTTCTTCAAATGATTGAGGTTCACTCTGTATGATAGAACTCATAGCGATGACATAGTTTTGATATCGAATGGACTTCTTTCTTTCTCTAAAAGTGCCCCTAGGAGCAGTATGTTTTTCAGCATGTTGTAGAGTATCACGAAGCCAGAGGCATTTTCTTATATGGAGGAGGATCTAATGGATCCGTAGGCTCAACAAGTTCATCTAAGTCCTCGCGATCAGGTTCACGAGTAGAGGGATCCACATCATCATTTGTTTCTTTAGAAGAGATAGAAGGATGACTAATTCTTACTTTTTCAAGAGCCGCATCTTCATCAAATGTTACATCTCTGCTGAAGTCTATTGTTCTTTGACCAAGTATATAAATTCTAAATGCTTTAGAATCTTCACAATAGCCCACAAACATACCTTTCTTACCTGAAGCCTCAAGCTTGTTCCTCTTTCCTTTTGGTACATGAAAATAAACAGAACAACCAAAGATCCTTAAATGACTGACATCAAGTTTCTTTCCTGTGAATACTTCTTTAGGAGTCTTGTCATATAATGCTCGATGAGGAGTCCTATTTTTTACATATACAACAGTGTTGGTAGCTTCTCCCCATAGGAACCTCGGAACATTCTGATCATGTAGCATGGCACGAGTAGCCTCCATGATAGTTCTATTCTTTCTTTATAGCACACCATTCTGTTCGGGATTATATGCTACAATGGTCTCTTTCTTGATACTGACTTCTCTACAAAAGTCAATGAATTCATTTGAAATGAATTCTCTTCCATTATCTGATCTGAAGACTTTGATTTTCTTTCCAGTTTGGTTTTCGATCAATGCTTTGAAATTTTTAAACATATCAAAGGCTTCATCTTTGTGCTTTAGAAAGTATATCCACATTTTTCTAGAGAAATCATCCGCAAAGGTGATATAATACAAATATCCACCTAAGGATGTCACTGGCATAGGTCCACAAATCTAAATGAATTAGCTGTGGGATGTCATGAGTTTTGATACTACTAGAGGGGAAAGGCCATCTTGTTTTCTTCCCGCTTTCACAACCAGGGCAAACACCATCGTGTTTTTATTGGATTTCTCACATTCCAGAAACCATCTTCTTTACTTTGAGTAGTGCCTTATACTGAAGATGAGCAAATTTGCGGTGCCAGAACTCAATCTGATTGAAATTGCATTCTTGAGTCATAGATTTAATAGGTCTCCAATTGACCTTGTAAAGCCCTTCGACTCTCGACCCAAGAGTAAAAGCATTTTTCATGTTTGTTTTCTCTGGCTAGGTTAACACCTTTCCTTTTATAAAAGCCACCTTCATTCCTTTATCTTCTAGAGCAGATATAAATACAAGATTTTTCTTTAGACTAGGTACATATAAAACATCTTCAAGGTAAATCATTTCGCCAAGATCCAAATGAAAAGAAACTGAACCAAACCCTTTTACAGGATATGTAGTGTTTATCTCCAAGGATAATGTTTAAAACAATCTTCCTCTCAACCAAATTAGAGAGGACTTCTTTATAACCAAAGAAGTGCCTAGAGGCACCACTATCCACTAACCAATTGTAAAGAATCTAGAGGAGAAGCACTAGACAAAGCTGAAATCAGAAGGTACTCAGATTGAGAAGCAACAACATTATTTCCATACCTTGTATTTTTGTATCTCTTTTGAGAACGAGGCTCTTGATCAAGATCATTGCTCATTGCTTCTTCCTTCATATCTTCTTCCTCCATAATTCCTCCTTTTTCGATTAGGGGACTGATTATTGTAGTTGTTTCTACTCCTTTGATTATAAGACGATCTTCTTTCTAGACAATCTCGAGGATAGCTCCCATGCTTGTGATTGTTAAAGCATTCAACATTCCTCATGCTCTTCTTGAAAAACTTGGGTTTGGACTTTGGCATAAAATATTTTCTCTTTCCTTTCTTCTTCTTTGCTTGTGCAATGAAGGCAAATGGTTCTCCTTCTTCATGTCTCTGAATTCTGCCCCTTGAAATCATCCTTGTTTCTTCTTGCTTGCATCTTCTGATCAATTCATCAAAAGTTGGCAGAACATTGTTATTGTTGATAGTAGTAATGAATACTTCCCAAGCTGCAGGAAGTCCATCAAGGGTTGTGTGTACCAATTCTCTATCAAACAGAGGCTCGCCAGCAGATAAAATTTGGTATTTGAGTTTAGTAATCCTTATAAATTAAAACTAAATAGATTCTCCCTTGTTCAATTTGATATCTTTGAGTTGTTTCTTCTGGTCAAGGATGTGATTCAGATTTTGGACTTCAAACATGTCAACAATAATCATACATTTCCTTAGATGTCTTCAGTGTGGAGATACAGGTAAGAAGATGATCTTTCAAAGAATCAATAATAATTTTGTGAGCTTTGATCTCACCTTTCTTGTATCTTGATTTAGCAGCAGTAGGGGCATTTTCAAGAGACTAGGGTACACCTCCTTGGACATACTCTAGAACATCTTCTCCATCCAAGTTTGTGTCTAGCCTGAATTTCCAAGCAGCATAAGTTGAAGCCCCTAACAATTTTTTGTTGTCCTTGAAGAAGGATGTAGCCATTTGAATTGATCTATTGTTGTATTTTAAGCAGAAAATAAGGTCTTTCAGCAGATAATTACCTTCAACTTACTATTCCTCAGCGTATCTTCACCACAACTTCGATACCATGCTAAATTTTGCAATTTTGAAATTAATTATCTTAGATCTTCAATCTTTAAGTGCAGATAGTAACCAATAACCATATAGAAGACAATCAATGAACAGTAAGACAATAGGTTTGGTCCAAGACCAAGGAAAAACCCCACCGTGGGAGAAACCCCTTTAAGAATATTCTTCTATTAAATCTTCATAAAATGTTTAGTAGAGATACATAAGCAGAGTACAAAACCCTTTTCTCAATGACAACAACATTACCCCTTTAGGACAGAGCTTCTGAAGTTTGAGATCTAATCACAAATGTAGAATAACAAATCCTTTAATCCTTCAGCAAAGATTACAAGTGTTGTAATGACCCATCATTAGTATAGAGAACACAAGAATATTAGCATGCATACGATGCATGCATATGATAGCTACATATGCATATATTGCATGCACTGCACTAGTAACTATATTCTAAATTAACTATAAATATTAAATATCCTAACACTCCTTCAAATAGAAAAGTCGCATTCACCCATCAACACACATATTACTTAATGCATCATGATTATTGAGCAATTACCAATGATATTGAGTTAAAAAGTATAAAGCAAAAGGGCTATAAAAGAAATAGATGTAAAAATTAAGTGAATTCTTAAATAAGGTTATATAATTATCTATCCCAGGATTTTTATAAAGTATATTAATAAATTATTAAAAGGATAAATTAAACCAAAATAAAGTTCCTATGTATGAACTTAGGACATTTTAATTAAACAAATAAAATCTTTAATCAGAACAAAAACACACATGTCAATATATCTTTAAAAAAAAGATAAGACTCACGAAAAAAGATAAGACTCACGTTACATTCAAGAGGTGTCACTGAGAAAGAAAGCAATGGGCTCGCTAGTGGAGAGAGCAACCACTGCCAAGGAACAGTACATAAGGAGAGGCCAAAGCTAAAAACGGGAGAAGAGAAACAAGAGGAAAATTTGTACATAGAGTTTATCATCAGGAACATTGAGCCTTGCTTGTTCTGAAGTTTCTGGGCACGAGGGAACAGTTTGCATCAATTGAGAAGCATACTGGACTAAGTATCTAGGTTGTACGCAGTTTGGCTGGGTGGTTTCGGTCTTTTGGTAACGGGAGCGAACTGGAGAAGTTCTGAAGCATCTTCATCCGCAGCAGACCAGGTCAATACTTCTCATCGAATCAATCAAACAGATATACGAAGTTTTGTATAAATTTAGAACAGGTTCATAAGGTTTCATACTCTGTTCAGGATAGATGGCTCTTTAAAACTCCTTTACAATATTTACAGTTTCAGTCAATCTTTATAGTTTCAGTAATGGCTCTTTAAATTAGTTCGGCCACTATAAGTGCGAGAAGAAGATTAGCTTTCATGAATGAGATAGACAAGTCTTCAAATGCATACTAGAAATGCAAGACAATATGCCTTCAAAATAAGATGATCTGGCCACAAATAATAAGTAAATATCCTCCAGATGCGAGAGGATGAGACTTGTAATGTGAGATCTGCAAAAATTGATACAAGGGAGATCTACCACCAATGATAATACAATATAGAGATCTAGCCAATAATACATAATCTGTCAAACAATAATGCAAGAAAGAAATCTCCAGAAATGTGAGAGAGAAATTTCCAGTAGATATGCCAATGATGAAACGAAATAACAGGCTTCCAATAAATCTGCTAACGGTGAGAGAGATAAAATACTGATGCAAGGGCTTTATCACCAATGCGAACGAGATCACCAGTGATGATAAGAGATCTGCCACTGATAATCAAAGCTCTGCCAACGATGATAAGAGATCTGCCACTGATAATCAAATCTGCTAATGATGATAAGAGATTTGCCACTAATAATCAGATTTGTCGCTGATGATAAGAGCTCTACCACTGATAATCAGATCTGCCAATGATGATAAGAGATTTTCCACTAATGATAAGAGATTTGCCACTAATGATAGGAGATCTTCCATTGATAATCAGATCTGCCAATGATGATAAGAGATCTGCCATTAATAATCAAATCTGCCAATGATGATAAGAGATTTGCCACTGATAATTAGATCAGCAAATCTACAATAGATCTGCAAACAATAAGAGAGATAAATTACTGATGTGAGGGCTTGATCACCAATGCGAGAGCTAGATCACCAAAGCAAGAGAGAAAGAACCCGATGTGTTGCAAATGAAGGCTTCTCTTCAATATATAGGAATCTTTGAGACAAAATCCCTAACTCGAATTAGGTTTTTGGAAGCTCCTATAGTGATCCATTTTTGCACATGTCGAACTAGATCACTTAAGTGATTTTATTTTTCACATGTCAAAATAACTTTATAAAACAATTTCGAAATAACTTTTGCACTTATAAAAAAAAATTGCACTTAAGAAATAATTCGCTTCAAGGGTGAAAGGGGTTAACTCATAGAGTGTTTTTCTAGGGAAATTCCTTCCTTGCACACAATTCAACAACATTAAGTAACTGAGTTTTGGAGAGAGCCCTCTTTGGGTTGGAAGGGCTAGCTTCCAATCTGAAAGATTGGTTTCAGGTTACCTCAGTAATTTCCCTTCACAGCCAGGAAATTTCGAGTGATAACACTGACATCCATATTGATGATAAAAAATTATAAAATTTTACCTTTTTTTTCTCTCTCCTAAAATTTTGGCCCTTTAAGGCAAGCTGCTAGGGTTAGGGTTTGAGGCTGAATTCAACTAGGGCATGAGCATGGAGGTGATTGGAGGTTGTTCTACCTTGCTGAGCCTTAAAATATCAAAATCTAGCAATTGCATTGTTGGAAGTCTTTCACTAAGGTTGATGTCATCAACCCTCAGCAATTCTCATGCTCGGAAAAATTTAATTATGCATTAAGGTTTCAACTTAGGGTCATTTGGTAGTTTGCCTCTCATGTTGTTGATCATAACATTAAAGCTAACCTTTTCTCTCTTGTATGCCTAGTTGTGCTATTGTTGAAGTATACATTGAATACTCTAGGCTACAAGTCTATCTTTATAGGCCTCTTCATAGGTAAGCTTTAACATATCACATAGAATTGACCATTGCTCTTGTGAGCCTATTGGAAGTGTCACCTTTGAACCTTTTACCTAGAATATCTTTTAGGTGACCTATATTGGGAAGCCTCCCATGTGATGAAATTCCACTGAAGAGCAAGAGGTGGAATGTTGAGGTGATAATGGCATCCACCTCATTGTTGTGTCTTACTCTGGATTTTGTCTTGTAGGGCATCTCACAAGACCTACTAGATTTTGAGGCAACAGGTCACCAAAAGTGTTTTGTAGGTGCATGTGTGAAAGTCTATCACTGCAGCAACTGATTTACTTTTCCTACTTATTTCATCATAAGTTATTCATGAAATTACTTCAATAAACATTAAAATAAATATTGATGCAGATATCACACCGTAATACAGAAACAAACATATGCACACATTGACACAGTTATTTTGGACTAATGTCCCCAGAAAAACCCATTCTGGAAAAACCGGTGTAGCAAGGGAGGATTTTATTATTCAGCAATTTTCTAGTACAACAGGGTGCCAAACTGGCTTACCTACAAATAGACAAACTTCCAGCACTTCTTTTGAACCCAGCGTAGGCCCTACTGACCTCTACGTCAGCCTGAAACCCTTTGTGTCAGCCTAAAAACCCTCTGCATCAGCCTACTGAGGCTCGGCACAACCTCTCTAGCCTTTTGCGTCACTCCTGCAACCTCTGCGTGGATGACGCAGGCCTTGCTGGCTCTACGCAGTCTTTGCTGCCTCTGTATGGCTTCCTCTGGCCCTGCGTCTGCCTCTTCTACCTCTGCGCTAATCTCTCGTCTCTCTGTTCCATAATTGTTGCCTCCTAACTGCGTTCCAGACCACTGGTTCAATTTTTCAGCAAACCCCACTCCAGAAATTGAACTAACTGGTCTCCTTCAGTGTGTTCTCCAAGTGACCCTCAAGCCTCTTCTTATACTTTTCTCATTGACAAATCAACGGCCGAGATTAAGTCCCTAATCAACGGCTAAGATTAGATCTGGCTTGATCCATGTCTTTTGGACCATTCTAAACACGTTTCATATTAATACATCATTAATATTTTATTTTCCCTAAATTTTAGACTTAGGGACTCCATTAAAAATATTAATTATTTTAATATCTCCTGAACTGTTTAGAATCTGCCCAAACCCTTTCTAGGTATTGGAGATCTCATGTGCCCCAACCTTTCCACCAAATTTCGTGGTTAGAGCACATCCGATGTTACCCCAAATCAACAGCATGTTTTTTTGATGTTTCATTTTGAAAACCAGCTGTTTGAGGTCAGTGACCTTTGAGTGAAGCTTGCTGTTTTTGTTTTCAAGAAATTCCAGTTGCTACATCAGACTTTTAATCTGTGATGTGCAAAACAGGAAATCTGTCTCCAAGGTTGTGTCAGTGGGTCTCTAAATTAATCTGTTTTCTGTTGCAGCATCTGTCTATCTTCACATGTTTGTTGTTGCTGTTTTTTCCAGTCTCTGGTTCTGGATTACTAGACATTCTGCCATTAGAGAGGGTATGGAGGTGGGCAAGGCCTGGGGATGGAGTCGTGTGGAGGTTGGGCTATGCTGCTGGAAAAATAACATGAAGCAAGACATAGTCAACAATGAAGGTTACAGAAAAATTATGATGCACGGATTTTAATTCACAAGAAATCAAAAGCCAGACTTGAATTGACATACATACCATAATTTGTTTGCACATCAGGATTGTTGATTGCCAAGAGGCTTATCATAAAGGATGAAGTCCCAGCAATAAACAGGTTCCCTAGATTGCTCTCTCCAACCATCTAGGAAGTGACATGGAAGTCTTGATCCCAAGACGTTTTAGAAATATAGCATAGAGGACATGGAGCAAGAATACAAATGATCCACAGTTCAACAGAAGCTGCAAGAACACGAGAATGTTAACCATGTCACTTGAAATGTCAAAAAGTTTCCTCCAAACAAAAATGTTCATACTTTGGCTAGTTTTAAAATTTATATCTTACAACAAACGTTTAGCCAAGCAATAAAAATGATGGACAAACAAAAAATCTCTAAAAGCAAAATAAAGAGCAGTATGATATGAAGGTTTGATTACCAAACTAGCAAATATAGCATATATCAGCTCCATTGAAGGAACCACATTGATGCCCACAGCAGCGAGCAAGTAAGCCACAGATGCATGAGCATTTATCATAATCTGCACATTTTCAACTCCAAAATTCATTTTCAAGACTATATAATAAAAACTCAGTTTCATGACAATAGAATAAAAACTATTTAGAACTCTAGCCATGCTAGTCCTTTTATTAGTTGAATCTGTCATACCTGAGAGAGTCAAAATTTATAGTTAATGATAACATGGCTGAGAAAGAACAAACAAATAAAAGAATACTGCAGCTTGCCCCATGTAGTTTTGACAGAACAATTTCAGATATGTTATTATGCATATACAAAGAAATATCTCTCTATAATTGACGTGTTCATTATTGTTAAGCTCCTCAGATCAATACTTTCATAGACACTGGTTTTTAGAGGTCTCAAGTTTTCTTCGGTCAGCTGGCATCTCGATGGATTGACTCCCTCCTTTTAGGTATTCTTTGGGTGCCCCTAGATATCTCCTACCAAATAAGCAGGAAATTAACGAGGTTATCAGAGATAACATCTATAGGCAGTTTATCCAGGTCACTTGGCTCAGCGCTCTAGGAGGGTGACGCCTAAGATGGCCTTCTAAATAGTGCACTCCCTGGAGTTGAGAGATGTGCTCATTCTCTGACCCATTTACACTTGGCACTGGATGAACACATGTAGGATCCTCCTAGGCTAGTTTCAAGTGGGTTCACATGAGCTACAAATAGAGGTGGAGCTTCAAATCCATGGGAGAATAGGATTTTCCAGCTTTGTCATATGCAGGAAACTGAGATGGGGCACTTTATTTTCCATTTCCTGATATACTATGAAATATTGGGTTGGTTCTATTACCCACCAACATGGGTAACCTCCATCAGAGAAAACTTTTCTCCTACATTTGACAGCTAGCCAGCCAACAGCCCTTTCCAGCCACCATTAGTTGATGATATGCCATATATCTCCGCCACTTGCATCAGCCATTTGCTTCTCACCCATCTAGCATGAACACATGGATGAAAGTGTGCTGCCATTCAAAACATACTTTGATCATTTTGCAATTGGGTTCTTATACTTGTTTATTTTTTGAGCATGTAGTATGGATAATGGGGTGATCTGGAAGATTGACAGACCTTGACCATAATATTGTTCTCTCACCTTACTTGGGCGGTTAATCTTTGATCCTAGTCTAGTGGGACCACCCTTAAGGCCTTTCGGGTTATAGGAGGGGCACTACTTGG
Source organism: Pinus taeda (assembly GCA_000404065.3). Taxonomy (NCBI): domain Eukaryota; kingdom Viridiplantae; phylum Streptophyta; class Pinopsida; order Pinales; family Pinaceae; genus Pinus; species Pinus taeda. Next base: position 7,496 of record APFE030324055.1, on the reverse strand, counting down.
AAAACCATGATTGAGATAGCATGTTCCATCTTCCCTACATCATAATTAAAACTTTCCATCTTAAATTACTTGCCCATTTCTCACCTCCATTCTTCAGTTTCAACTTGCCATTGGTTCTTGGAGATTTGGCTTTCATATGTTCACACACTTTGAGTAGGGCTCAGAAACTTAGCCATGGGAGGTTGATGCAGCTAAATGAAATAGAAAGAGTATATCATGGCTACAACAAAACAAAGAATGAAAAATCAAAATGCAAAAGATTGCCAAAAAGCCTTGCATGAGCTCTACCTTACTCATATTGCCATCACCCAGTTACTGAGCACATGTTGCTCCATTACATCAAAAGAAGGAACATTTGCATATCCCAACCCCGATGAGCGATAAACTGACTCATCTTAAAGGGGTAATAAAACTACTACATCATACAAAACAAGCTCTAACCTTTGAGCTATAAGCAGTAATACAAGGAAAAAACAAGAAGTAAATGGTGCATAAGAGGGGTGGAAAAACCAAGGCCGAGCTAGTAACTCATGTTTCCACGAGTGCTCCCTCCTCACATCTATACACTTAGGATGTGGACATCCCCATCTGTTGGTCCCTTTGACCATGGCACTTGGCCATGAAGTCTTCTCCCCTCAATTTCCATCATCATTGTTCACTAAAACCCATCAATCGAAGGGTGGACCAAGGAAATGTTACTTCCCCTTAGGGGTTGGAAGCACCTAATAGGATTGACCTTTAGCCACCACTACCTAGGGGGAAAACATTTTTCAAGATTAGGGTCTTGATTTTGGAAAGGGATCCTTGTTTGGAATATTAAACTACCCTTAACGTTCAAATTTGGTTCACTTCGATGCATTATTGATCCTGGTCTCTAATGATTGGTTTCTTTCACTAGAATCCATGTTGTTCTTGTCAAGTGGTCCAATAGCCCAAGTCTTGGGCACCTACTCCAAGGATACCCAGGCCCTCCAAAGAAGCATATTGGCACAAATAGGTGAAATGTTGAGACTTTTTAGCCTCCTAGCATCATCACTGGATGACACATGCTCTAGAGCACCTCTAGCACCCTAGGAGTTCGTTCACTTTGACCCAAATTTGACGATTCTTCAGGATGACACAGCTGGACCCAGCGTGTCCCTAGGCTGACCTTCACACAACTTGATGAGCAACAGTTGATCCAGAGCACAGATGAGGATGGTCTCACATTGAGAAACTAGGGAGGGCTTGTTGCACTTAAGAACCCCCTAATCTTGGAGCAGAGGAGGCCTTATTTCACAGTTGGAGACTCATCGAGACCACTTTGTGGCACATCGACTAGATCTTGGGACCCCACAAGAGCTAATGAGGTAAAGTTCGGGGCCAACCCTCAAATCATGGACTTCACATAAATCTACATCATTTGGGACACCTCATCACCATTGGACATGGCATTTGGAGCACTTGCATTGGATGACATCAACCCTAGAGGGCTTATGGCTCACACACATGTGGGCTAATTAGGGCATAAGTTCATAAAACTAAGAGGTTGGCTTGTAACCCAAGTACATTTTAGCATTAAACTTGTTTTAGGGGCTTTTGTAAGCTAATAATTAGTCCTAATCCTTGTATAAATTGAGGATAGGTTTATTTGTATTGGATCATCACTAGTGACCATTTTGGCCCTCTTGGAGAATTTCAACCATCTTGTTTTCTTGTGGAGATGTGACTCTATGGTGTACTTTGTTATTTGGAGCTATTTCTTTGGTCTTGGATATGTTACTTTGGAATTATAAAGGCTTGTACATGCATTCTATCTTGTATGTGTGTCTTGAATTTGATAAATTTTTGTTCTTATGTCTAATGTATGGAATGATTTATTATCTAGGGTTCCTATTGTGCTAGTTATTGTTGAAAATCAATATATGAAATCTAGATGATAGCATTGTATGCATTACTCACTAGTAGAATGTGAATGACAATCCCCTTGGTGTATCTTTAAACTAGCTCTCCCAAGTGATTTTGTTCCCTCACAAAAGTAATATTTAGGGTTTTGAAAGCTAGGGCTTCATTATTCCCTTACTCCTTACCAAAACAACATAGTTTTCACTCCCATAGAATCCATCAACCCAAGGACTAGGCACTAGTCTTGTCACCTTGTTAATCACCTAAAAATTCACCATAAATCTTATTTTCTCTCTCCTAATATAATTAGCTAGGGTTGAAGTCATTTGCTAGTGGAAAGATTATTTCAAAGCAAAATCCTTTGCCGTAGGTTTATCTTGCCCTAGATAAACCCTAGTTTTTCCCTAGGCTTCAACTTGGGGCTTTTTGAAGGCTTCTTGTTCCATTGGTTGTTGATATTCATTGTTTGGAAGGCTTTTCTTGGCTTTGTGATTCTAGGTTAATCCATTAGGCTTGCCATTTATCAAGCCCTAGATCATTTATGCCCTAAATAGGCCACATTGGTGGATGCAAATTGCCCTGTCTTGCTTGTTGAGCCTTGTCCTTAAGAAGAGTTGTCCTCCATAAGCCTATCTTGTCATCTCATCCCTTGGACTTAGCATACCTCTCATAGGTGACCTACTATAGGGAAGCCTCACTAATGGTGAAAAATCCATAAAAGAGCAAGAGGTCGAGGTTGTGGTGATAGAGGGCCACACCCCATTGTTGTCCCTTTACTTGCTAGGTTTTGAGGCAACATTTTTGGTGCCATTGTCGGGGAGGATTTGGGTCAACCTCTTTGAAATATGAAGTCTAAGATTCATTTCATTGATTGAGCTTATCCCATAGAGAAGGATATATTTACTCATCTGACGACTCCATTGGAAGAACGAAGCCCTAGTTCTTCATTCAACTTCAAAGTTCAATGCTTGTAGGGTGAGGAGGGCATCCTTTAAGGCATTTTAAATTCACCTTATCGACTCCCCATTTTGTTGCTATGCAAGACTCAAGGCAATGGCTCCTTGAGATCTACATGAGATGTACCCTGCTTGGCTCCTTGAGATCTACATGAGATGTACCCTGCTTTAGATGACAAGAATATTCCCAGATATCCAAATCAATGGGATACAAGTTCCATTACAAATGTCCCAAAATTCGATGGTGATCCTTCTTCAACTGTGGATCATGTTGGGAAATTTATCAAGCAGAGATCAACATGGTTCATGAGGATGCTCTCATGAGGATTTTCATTAATTCCTTTGGGGTTGATCAAAGAGATTGGCTTAAAAGTTCTTGTAGATCTAAAAGCATCCCTTCAATTAAGGTATTCATTGAAAACTTTCTTAAGTATTGGGGACCACTGCATCATTTTGAAGTTGTCCTTCAAGACTTGATCATGGCTCTCCAAGAGGAGGTTCTCCTCAATTATGTTGAAGAAGTTGAAGAAAGTCATTGCCATCCAAAAGAAAACATCACCCTTGATCCTCTTGATCATTTTATTAATGAAAGAAGTCAAGGTTGTGATGAAGATGAATACCATGAGCAAAATGAAGAGTCCTTTCTGGACCATCAAGATGAACACATTAAAAGTGACCTTCAAGATGGTCCAGCAAGGATCGTGTTGAAGATGACACTTTGGCAAGTGATGTTGAGGCGAGCTCCACGAGCTCCACACTTTTCACAGATGTTAAGTTTGATGATGTAATTTCTAAAGACTTTGAAAACGGTAATCCCATTAATTCCTTGGGGGTTAACAATTGTAATTTTCTTCATACAAAAAAAGGGAAATGGGATATGTGCTGCCATCATTATATGAGGATCCAATTTATGACAACTAATGATGATGCTAACAATGACCTTGTCTTGCCTTACTGTTATCTTTTAGAGGAAACCCGGTTGCGGGAAAACCTCTAAGGTAACCTCTAACCTCTTTGAGGTTGAAATCTGGCCCTTAAACTTGGATAGGGATCGCTCCCTAAAACTCAACTACTCTAGGTCACTGTAGTAATAGGTTTGCAATTGAGTCTTGTGGCCAAATTTATCAAAAAATTATTGATTTTGGTTGGGCTATGTGAAAAATACTACCATTGGACATGGAGTCTCTGATACAAAGATACTAGCTATAAGCAATACAAATCAGTCTAACAGAGGCAAGATAGTTGCAAGTTTCTTAGACAAATCATTAATGAGAGATGGTAGAAGAAAGTAGAAGTAAACATCAAAAGACAGCGCAACCATGCGAATTCTGCAATTGAGATTTAAGTTGAAAAACATATAGGAAATCTGAATAACCTGAAATAGAGCATTTACAAAGAATTCTATTTCATAACCTCTATTTAAATTTCTGAAGATCAATGGATTCAAGCTTTGAATAAGAAATAGGAAAAACACCATAAGAAACTAACTCAAAACCTTCAACACATGAAAAATTTTAAATGTTGTAATATTGCTTGCAGTAAGTTCTATTAATATCAAAATAATATACACTAGGTCTGATCTTCAAAGCATTCCCAATCCTTCTTCATTATACAATCCCTGTCTTTATAGAAAAGACAAACTAACTAAAAACCAACGTCTAGCAAAGCTTTAATTACAAAGTCTAAATAATCACAGCGTACATCTCAAATACATGCATATAAAACTTTCCAATCATATTTGCATCTAAAGATCATGTTGTTGCTAGAGTCATGGCTGGAATTAAGGATCAGCAAGTCGAATTTGGTGAGGTGGCATCCAAGTCAACAAATGTCCATGAGCTTTTTTATCACAAAATCCTAAAAAAATAGGGTCCAGTGATGCTTTCAAAAATCTCAAACCATGATAGTTTTTAGAAAACCGAGTGAGGTTTTTCTAAATGGATCTGTTGTGGACAAAAAACCTCTTTCAGTTTCGTAAAATTCGTTCTCATTTGTTTGGAAAGCATGCCCGAAATTACTGTGTTGTATGGGAAAAACAGAGTTTTAACTGGCCATTTTTACATAAATGCCCTGCTACTCCCATTGTCAGCACATTTTCCTTTTTTAATTTTAATAATTATTATTTTGTTGCTGACGTGGAATGTGTTAGTAGATTTGAAAAATTGAAATTAAAATTTTATATTTGGCACTAACATTTCCGCTATCAGCCAATACCTGATAACACTGACACTCTTGTTGTCAGTGTCATCCTATTAATCATTTTTTTGCAGCTGATAAACGCTGATAACCCCATTATCGACATTCTCATGATTATTACAAATCGGCTTTGGCACTCTCGTTGTCAGCGCTTTAACACTGTTTTATTTACAAATCAACTGACACTGAAACTGTTAGCGCTTTTAAAAATTAACAACTAAAATTGTGATAATAGTTGGCTTCACAAGGATGTTGTCAATCATAGATGGTAGCAAGAACCCCATATAGACTAGAGGCCTGATTCGTTGGGCAGCTCCCAACCAGTAACCCTGCAACCTGTAAACGGTACCACACTAAAAATGTCAATTGAAACTAAAAGTTGCTACAAAACATGCTCAGAGTGTTGAGCTTATTGGCACACTAACCTATCCTAAATTGATGGAATAATTGTTCAATCAAATAACACAAATGCCAATGCAACCAATCCAGTAGTTGCTCAAATACCATGGCATTTTTACTATGCTTCAATAAAATCAAAACTGGGTAGTATAGTGGCGAAGGCAACTCATGATGTAATATGTATCCACGGCGAAAAAATGGATGAAAATTCAAACTGAAAAAACCCTACATGTGGTCAACTATGGGATCATAAGATTGATGATCTATTTGATGACCCTCAAGGTATGAAATGATTGGATAATCATGATTGAACTTTTCATGCATGTTTTCTATTTCAATTTCATAATCCAAAACAAAAAATTCGCCACTCTCAATAATAGAGGGAAACAATATGTCTTTGTTGACACCTAATCCGAAACGGATGGGTGAACTGGACAGTCATCCAGAAGATGAACTGATCCGTCTCATTTGTATATATAAATATAGGTTACCTAATGAATATGAATATCAGTTTTCTCTCGCTCATTAAGCCTGGAGTTCCCCTGGCCTGACATGGTATCAGAGCACAGGTCCCGTAATAGTAGTAACTCCTCAGTCTCTGACATCCCTGCCGCTGCAGACTGCCGCTGCCTGAAGACTGCCTTCATTGATACGCCTGCCGCTGCCTGGAGACTGCGGGTGCATGCAAACGCCTGATGGGTAACGTATGATTGTTGCTTATTGAAACGCTTTGCTTTCTGAGTACGCACCTGAAGCTAGAATCATACCATTGAAACGCCTTTCTTATTGAGTACTCAGCCGAACTGAGACTGGACGGATTTTTTTTTATAGTGAAGCTCTCTCCTTCCGTTGGTTCTTCCCGAGTTAGTTTCCCAAGGCTTTTAAATCTCAGCGGTTCTAGTGTCACCTGATCAAATTCTCCCACCTTCTGAAAATGCTCCAAAAGAGCCGACTTTTCATATGTTATGCCACTTGTGAGAGTTAACAAGTGTTCTTCCTGCGTGCGCTCGGTTAAGTGCTCTCCGGTACGCCGAGGAAATCCATGGTCGAATGCCTTTGATGCCATGGAGGAAATCCATGGTCGAATGTTTTGAGATGCGCGGATTGCTATTTTGCTATCTGTTGGACAATCAAAACATCTGAACGGAATTTCATAGTTGCTATTGGGAGGGCCGTAAGAAAACAATGATAAGTATTGTTTAAATCTGGTGTTTTAAATTTGAGAAAGACTGTCACAGCCATGAATGTCTTTTATGCTTTGAAGAGGCAGGGCCGAACCCTCTATGGGTTTGGAGGTTAAGGAGGCGGAGTGTCCCGATTGATTTCATCTTCTGATGGTGTCTCTAGATGCCACTTCTTTGTCCCTTTGGGAACTGTTTCTTCGAACTTCTGTTTTGTTGTAGGACTTTCATTAAAATCAGCTCTACACATAACTCTTTTGTATCTTCAGGATACTTGTGACAGTGGACTATAAAGCAGAATTTTAAAATGATATATGGTCATTTTTAAAACAGAGATATATATGGTGGTGATAGCAGAATTTTAAATTTTTTGATATATATGAGCTGAGATATATATGGAGATCACAGAATTTTAAATTTTTTTGATATATATGAGCTGAGAGATATATATGGAGATAGCAGAATTTTAAATTTTTTTGATATATATGAGCTAAGATATATATGGAGATAGTAGAATTTTAAATGACATGAGCTGAGATATATATGGTGATATAAAGCAGGGTTTTAAATGATTTTTTTCTCCATACCCATTTTTTAAAGCAGAGATATACACAGTAATTCTCCATATCAAAATCATTTTTTTAAAGCAGCAAAGTATTTTTTTAAGAGTATTTTTCTCATCAGAAGTATATCAGCAGCAGTAACAAAATGCATTCAATCATCTCTATGATAGGAATAGTTCTCACTAGCAAGGAGAACTATCCTGACTGGTCTCGGATGGTACAAAACACCCTCATTTTCAATGAGCTGTGGAAAGGAGTGTGTGTCGGAGAAGGAGACAGTGACCCAGAAAAGCCTACATCAGACAAAGAACTTGCCA
>APFE030324051.1:83176-120500 GCA_000404065.3 Pinus taeda | reverse complement strand
CCCCATACAGGAGGATTGGTAACATTTATTTGTTCCCTTCATATGTGTTATAATAAAACTATTCTTTGTACGATTTCCATTGGACGATTGGAGTTATTACTGTTTCTTTTTGTTTTTTAACTATGATTGTGGCATAGATCAGGGCTTTGACAAGTTTTTATTCTATCAGTTGCTATAGATCTACACTAATATCAAGATATTTTCTCCTAGTCATATCCCCTTCCCAATGAAAATAGTCTCAAGGAACATTTGGGGCCTCAATCGCAAGGGGAAGTAGACGTACCCGAGAGACAAAATCATGAAGGAGAAACAAAAGATCCTTATTGTACAAGAAATTGAAGTATCTAGTAAGAAGGTAGCATAGATTCTGGATAGATGTTGGAGGGGGTATGAATCAATGGCCATTGACTCCAAAGGTAGCATGAGAGTTTTTGTCGTCACCTGTAGTACCAAGGATATATATTTTTCAGGATTGGAGGGTGTACATGAACATCTTATCAAGACGATTCCACTACACGGGGGCACTAGGAGGAGGTATTGTTATCTACTATCTATGGCCCTACCATTCCTGCTAAGAAGATGGGTTTTTGGATTATTTAGAGGAAGTAAGAAGTCTTCATAAATATGAATTCTGTATAATCAGAGAAGACTTCAACTTCATAAAAAATATAGAAGAGAAGAAAGGAGGTATATGCTGATAAGATTCAATGTCCAGCTAGTTCAAGGATGCCATTTAAAATATGAGAGTTGTTGATATAGACACCACCAATGGAATATTTTACCTGTAATAACCGAGAAGGTGGGCATCATCAAGTCGCTAGTCGACTATATGTTTCTTATTCTCTAAGGACCTTCTAGGAAGGGATATATTTGTAGAAGTTGGCATTCTACCTTATTAAGGGTCTAACCATTGGTTGATCCGCTTAGAGGTAGATCTGAGGATAGGCCCACACAATCGTCCATTTTGTTTTGAAAGTTTTTGGCTCCAGAATCGATACTTCTTAATAAAGGCAAAAGGATGGTTGAAGGAGATTAATGTCCAGGGGAGGAACTAGATGAACACATTTCAGTCGAAACTAAAGTAATTGAAATTAAAGACAAAAGCTTGAATTGATTGGAATTTGGAAATATTATATATGATAAACTCAATATTGAGACATATATGCAGGAGATCTGATAAAAGATTATTCGGGAGGGATGCTTAGAAGCACTAAAATTAGAAGAGGGTTAGCTAATCCATCAATTAGAGTAGAGAGGCAAGCAAAAATAAATTTTGTGGAAGCAAAAGTCAAGGATTCACTGGCTTAGAGAAGGGGAGCAAAAGAATATTTTTTTCCACAAATCCATGATTAAGCATAAACATCACAATTGTATCTTCTCTCTTACAATTGTATCAACTCCTTCAACATGAATAAATGGAGGAATAGTTGGTGTCTTACTTCTAGGAAATGCTCATAGAGATATACCCTGATTTAGAGGAGGCTATTGATTGCATTATAGTCCATATCCCTAAAGTTATCAATTCAGAGCAAAATGAAACCCTAATGAGAGAAATTACCTTTCTGGAAGCGGAAGAGGTGGTAAAGGAGATTCTCGTCAAGAAGGCTCGACACCTAGATGGTTTTACAACAAATTTATTCAAAGATTGCTAGTCGTTCATTAGTAAATAATTTCATGCTCTCGTTGAGGAGTTGGGTTATCTTCATCAATTATGGTATGGTCTTAATGCTACATTTCTCACTATTATTCCAAAGAATGGAAAATCCAGTGATCCTATTGACTTTTGACCAATATATCTTTGCAATGTTGTGTATCATTTTGGTTGTAATTTTGAAGTGGCTCATACCTGTCCTCCTCCACCAAATAATTTCCCTGGAAGGGTCGCCAAATTCTAGAGGGGATAGTCACTACCCATGAAGTAGCGCATACCCTCAAAAAATCAAAATACCTAGTATAATAATTAAGCTTGATATATTCAAAGCCCGTGACTGGTTAAATTGGAAATATCTCATAATTTGATGATGTACCAAATTCAAAAATCTAACTCCAAAGTAATTTTGTTTAGTTTGCAAGAAATGTTCTATTGTTGGGCAATGACTAGTTTTTATTTGCCTTGTTTTGTAAATAGAGTTACAAGTGGAATGGTTCATAATTAAATAAAAAATAATATTTTATATAGGAAATTAACCTTATTCTACATTGGTTTACATGTTTTATAAGACCAATTCTTTATATGGGAAACTAACCTTATTCTAATTTCCTTTACATGTTTTATAGGTCTATAATGTTAAAATGGTGACCAATTCTTGTCTTGTTCTCAGAAAAGAGTTTAACACAATGCTACCATCTATCTCGGAGATGAGAAGGGTAACAATCATGCCTCTCATCTAAAGGATTAAGTACATCTAGTCAAGCCAATGGAAGTAGAGAATATGTATGAATGTTCATCATGCATTTTGTAGGAACCTGAAATTGGGTTCTTTATATTGTAACACCATTGCCTACAAACCTGAAATTGGGTTCTTTATATTGTAACACCATTGGTTATGATATAACAAATTAGTATAAAGAATATGGAAATTTTTGAATTTGGGCCCCACTTGGTGAAGAATAAAAATATAGAATTAACTTATAATTATATTCTATGGCTCCACACACAAGATCAATTGAGACTTATATATTGCAGTGCAATCAACAATGATGCCATTTAAGAAGGTTTGTAAAGTTCCTTGAGAAAATATAAGCATAAAAGGTTATTTCTATCAATAAATGATAGAGCATTTTAAGTTTACAAAAGATTTCATAAAGATTTTAAGTGTAGATTACTTTTGCTTGTTCGTTATGGTCTTTTCAAATTAAATTTACCCTTGATAAAGTGTTATCAAGCTTAACAGATAAAACTTGGTTATCTCAATGTATATAGTATATGTAGAAAAATATTTTGCTTTATTATAAGAATGAGAATATTGCATAGTTTGAAATGAGTAAAAATAGGTAATGAATGTATTCCAAAACTGTGTAAGTCTATAAATTTTGCACAACAATTCAAAAGTCTATGATTTTTGTTGATAGCTTAAGTATAACTTGGGAATTCAACATTTTTTCTTACTACAATTTTATAGCTAACTACTTTTTTTTCACTATTCTTGGGGAAGTGCTAAAACATTCAAGAAGGCACTAATGAATGGGGATTCAACTATAAAGGAAGAAGGGATTAAAGTTCTCAAAAGTTTCGTTTTTCAAGTGGTCTATTTTCCATCTTTAATAAATTATTTTGATAAGAACACATGCATTTTAGTGGGGATAAATTAGGAAGATTCTCCCCAAATTTTGATAACTAGTGTGGAGAACAAACAAGGAATATGAGGCAAGAACAAGAAGAATAGGCTTCAAAGGAACTAGAAGAAAATGTTAAAAGATTTAAGGATTTGAAAACTACTTCATCCTCATTTTTCAAGATTCCCTTTGTGTGGACATGTTGAAATTGGTAGCTTGGGAGGTACTCCAAGCCTTAGGGTTCGGGGTTTTGGAGGAAGGAGCACCACAAGTGGCTTTGTGGGCTTAGAACCCAAGGTGTGGGGTTTGAACCCAAGATTGTGGGTGTGAAATCACAGGGAGTTTCATTGGTTTGACACTTGGAGGATGTACAAGACCCTTAAAGGAGCAAGGTGACACCTTAAACACAAGGAGATGTCATGTGGTTTGGGAGTTATTAAATTATTTGTATATCGGTTGGATTTGTGCCACAAAAGGTCAAGTCGACAATTAAAGTATGCTCCTCATGACAATTCATTGGAACCACATAAGAATCATATAAATTAGAGGTTTGTTGAGGCTATTTGGAACATCCAAGTGCAATGATATTCATATGAATACATCTGTTTGAGCTGCATATTAGGGCAGACTCTAAGTGAAGGAGAAGGAGGCTAGAGAAAGTATATTTTTGTGGTTATTTTGAGGACAAGTGGATATAAGTGCAGGCCAAGTTGTTTGTTTTTGTTTTTGGGATGTTTGGGAGGTAGACTTCTCTATTTTTGTGAGGTGAAATTCTTGTATTTGTTGCAGACTAAGCTGAGATCTGAAGTGGACTAGTCAAGGAAGTTGCACACCCTATGTTGTAGTGTTTTCTTCTCAAAGATGTAAGAAAAGAACACACTTAACATTGTGGATGACAAACAATCTCAACAATATAAATGGTTTCTAAACATTATAGCTTTGAAACGACTAATAGAAACAAAACCCACCAACGTCCATATCTATGCCACAACCATCGTTAAACAACAAAAAGAAAGAGTAATAACTCCAATCATCCAATGGAAACCAGATATGCAAAGAATAGTTTTATAATAACACTTGTGAAGGGAACAAATAAATGTTACCAGTCTCCCTCTATGGGATAGGCTCTTGGCTATCCTCAAACGTCTTCAGCTTGTGTAGAGTCTCTCTCCTCTATAATGTATAAACCCAGTAAAAATATGGTGTGCGGCAATGAAAATAATCAGAGTTACTTTGAAGGGCTAGTGAATCTGAGTGTGCACAACGAAGTACAAATTAAGAGGTAGTTGGTCACATTGACGTTGAAAGGCTCGTAGCAATGTTGAAGTTGCAAGTTGGGCTCCAGGATGAGGAAAGGATGGAAGGGTTATCCATTTATAGTACATGAAAGGAAAAAATCAAGTTGGTTCGGATGGTGAACAGGATCTGGAACTTCGTCGGGAAACTAATAAAGAAGCCAACATACCCTAAGGATCTAGAAGTCTACAAAGAGTTGGATACGAAGGTGAAGTTGATCATCCTAGATGGTATCAAAGGTTCCTCAATACCTCATATGTTTGGGAAGAACACTACCCATGAGATGTCGAAGGATCTTTGTAATTTGTTCTAGAATAAGAACGAGAACTGAGTATTTGTATTGTAGGATAAGTTGAAGGACACCAAGATGATGTAGGGTGAAGGGGTGACTTCATATTTGATGAGGTTGATGTAGGTTTGAGATGAGATTTTCACCATCAGTGAGACTGCTTCAGATTCTGAGATGTTGAGGGTTGCGTTGAAGGGATTTACCCTAGAGTCGTTCATCAAGGGGATTTGGAATAGGTTATGGGATGAATTCATCTAGGAAGTGTTTTGAGACGAGGATCTTCATTCAAACAAGAAGATTTCTGATGATAATGTGGCACTTGTAGCTAGAATGAAGGGCAAGTAGAAGAAGGACTTGAGTAAGATAAATTATTTTAATTGCAGAGATTTCAGTCATTATTTGATGAAGTGTCCGTGGAAGAAGCAGGGAGATGACGAGAAGAATAAGGGGAAGTAAGTTGCAGGTGTTGCCACTTCTATCAATATTAATGACCTCTATAGGAGATTGGGCATTCAAGACTTTTCTTTGATCTATCATTAATATATGGGTACCATTGACAAGACTGCATGGTACATGGAAAGTGGTGTGTAAAATCACATGACAAGTGTTATCACTTGGCTGGGACAGTTTGGGAACCATCAACCAAATGTAATTATTTCAAACCAACACTTCTCAAAGTCGGAAATCTACTTATTTATAGAGAAAGATCTCTTTACATATCTTTCCACCCGGGCCTGATTCAATCCATTGTTCTAGAGACTTGTTCCTATTTGATTAATAAAATTTCGAGATTTCATCGGGATTTATGTTACAACAAAATTCGAATAAAAATGGAAGTCGTATGAACATAGCCTATCTAACAGTTACAATTTTTTAGGGAAATAAAATTGTTGTAGCGTTGGTGTTGTATTTGTGGAAATTAAGAGTATCTGACCTTGTGAATTCTGTTGCGTTGTTTCTGGTATTTTAAATGAGAAATATTGTTTATCTTGCTGATAGGCATGATGTTTGTTATTTGAAACATGTTTGAAAGTTCCATTATTGTTCCACTGTGTCTCTGTCCTATTTTCTCGTTGTCTCTTTAATGACCATGCTGCTGAAGAAACACCGAAAAACACTTTTGTTGTCTCATGAAGCGGAAGTGTTCATTGATCTTAGCCATTGATCAATCTGGAAATACCATTGTGGTCTGCGTTTATGAAGGAAAGCAGGAGGGCCACTTCTCTCAGAACTGTTCATGCAGGATGGGACACATGGCATCTGGGGATTGAAGGGAATGAACATACTATTGGGATGGGAGTGGATGTCCATGGCTGAGTTGGTGCATGTAGATGGTGGTCGGGAACTGACGTGAAGGTGGGGTCGGGATCGTTGCTGGGAAGTGATAGGTAGAAGGAGCTACGTGGAAGTAGGCGAGCAGCGATGAAGTGGAAGTGCAGGGTTACATAAATGGGATTGTGAGTTATAACGGAGCAGGGAAAACCATTTTCGGAGGGGGGTCGAAGTGGTTTATGGTATTGAGAGGGGGTGGGTGTGAAATGATGAGGGGAGGACACGTAGTAGTGGGGAAACCACCTTTTTGGACCCCTTCCCTTGCTGATAAAGAGAAACATAGCGGGGGGGGGACGAAAAGGCTTTAGAGCCATTGGATTAAAACGAGATTACGATCGGGAGTGGGAACTTGTGTGAGGCTTAACCATGGGTGGACCTGACATCCTATTAGATTGTGTTTTATTCCATTTCATGTTCAAGAGTGGGTTCTAGTTTATTGCATCGGGGGTAGTGCAGGTTTCATGTTTGGGACTTTTAAATAAACAGAGGGAAAATGGATTTAAGGCTAGAGTTAGAAAAACAACTAGTAAAAAAAAGGGGAGTTATCATAGATAATAATGGCTCCAATGGGGATGTTGCGCCCCTGTGGTGTAGTAAAGAACCAATTTACCAACTTCGTTATTGAAAACTGAAAATTACGACATAATATCCACGTTTTTATGGCCTTCACTTCGAGCTCAAACTTGTTAAATATATCATCCACACCTGCAAATGAGAAAAACAGAAAGAAAAAAAATAGAATACATACAATGGTATTTCTTTTAACTGGATCAAGATATAATGTTTGAGAAAATTGCCATTAACAGGTCCTCCTTCATATAGTTGACCATCCATCTCTTGCAATATAAATGTATTATTCCCATGGTAAGCTAAAAATTTATGCGGCTCCTTCCATAGATTCTCGAACTTGCCGTGTTTTCCTTTATCTTCAATCTTAGCTTCCCACTTTAAAACTACGTCTTGAGGATTGAAATTTTCTTCTTTGGTCTTTTTGTCAAAAGTATTTTTAATTATGTTCTAAAATTGTTGATGATTGTTGTAGACTTCTTCTCTTTTTTCCTGTGGAGCAATTAGTTGGTTGATCCTCCTTTGGATATCATTCGGTTCTTCTTCTAGTCCCTGCAACAATTTCATGACCGGAAATCCAATAGAACTAGGAAAAATAGCTTCAGTTCCATAAAATAACTCATAAGGAGAAACTCCTATAGATCTTTTAGTACAAATTCTGTCAGCCCATAGAGCAAATTTGAGCTTTAAATGTTGTGATTTTTATTTTCCTGCAAAATATTCTTAATGATTCTGACTAGACTTTTCTTTGATGATTCAACTAAGCCATTACCTTGGGGTTAATAAGTAGTAGAATTGCCAAGAGTGATATTATACTGGTTATAAAAGCTTACCAACCTCTTTGATTTGAAATCTTGGGCATTATCGGTGATGATCTTCGTTGGGCAGCCAAATCTTGACATGATGTTATTTTCCAGAAATTGAATAATGACTGCATCTGTAGCTTGCCTTGTGGTAATAGCTTCAATCCACTTTGTGAAGTAATCAGTGACGGTTAGGATCCATTGATGTTGGCCTGAATATGTAGGATGTATTTCGCCAATAAAATCTAGCCCCCACGACTGGAAAGGGGCTTCAACAAAAATGGGCTTCAAAGGCAATGAGAGTAACTTCCTTTTTCCTTCAAATATTTGACATTCATGACAAACAACAACCTTTCTTTATACAACTCTGAACATTGAAGGCCAATAACATCGTGCTCTGAGTATCTTATTCATTGTTTCTCTCTAGTAATGATGTCCTCCACAATCACCTTTATGAAACTCTTTGATCACCTTTTCAACTTCATCTTCCAATAGACAATTAAGAAGTATTCCACTTGAATATTTCCAATACAAAAATTTATTCAAAATACAATATCTCACTGATTTCAACTTGAAAAATCAGGATTTTGACTTTGTTAGTTCAGGAGGAGACCTATGATTTTGTAGTACAAAGATAGCATCTTATACCAATCTGACATAGTAAGCTTTTCTTCAACAGGGATCAACTCTTCATCTTCAATTGTATCTGAATTTTCTGCTACAAAATTAATATCTAGATAGTCAAAATTTGATTGAGACATCAATTTTTCCAACCCTTGTCCTTTTACCAATTTTGTAAGTCTGATTTCCAAATCATACTCCAGCAGAGTAGCAATCCATTTACTCCCTTTACCATCTGGATCAGCTTGTGTTAATATGTCCTTTATTACATCATTAGGTACATAGAAAATAATGTGTGAATGAATGACATACACTCTAAAATCTTTAAGAGATTTCACTAAAGCATAAGCTTGCTTCTCCACGATATATTTCAATTCAGAATTTCCAAGTGTTCTACTGGAAAATGGAATAGCATAACCTTGTCGTCCTTTCTACAACAATACTCCAGCAATTATGTGTTCTAAAGCAAAAGTAAAACCCAGAAATTGCTTTGAAAAATCAAGATTTATAAGGATTGGAGCCTGAGTAAGAGCCTTTTTTATTCTTCAAATGAATGTTTAATCTCTGCTGTCCATTTAATATCACAATCTTTCCTAAGCATCTTTGTGATGTGTTTCAGAATTTCTGCAAAGTTAGGAACAAGTCTTCCCACAAAATTCACTTTGCCTAAAAAAGATTGAATTTCTTTCCTATTTCTAGGCTAACCAATTTTCTGGATAGTAGAAGCCCTACTTGGATCAATCTTAATTCCTTCCTTTGATATAATATGACCCAACAACTTTCCCTTTGTCAAAGCAAAAATACTCTTAGTAGGATTTAGAGAAATACCAAATTTTCTGCATTTTTGAAAGACTTTCTCCAAGTGTTTGGGATGTTCTTCTTCTTTTTTAGAAAACACAATAATATCATCCAAATATACTACTAAAGACTTGTTTATCTCATCTACAAATGAAATATCCATACCTCTCTGAAAAGTTTCTCCTACATTCATAAGTCCAAAAGGCATCTTTGCATACATAAATGTTCCCTAGGGTGTGGTAAAAGTTGTCTTCTCTTGATCATCATGATGTACCAATATCTGATTATAGCACGAGAAACCATCTAGCATCGACATTCTTTGTGATCCTACAATGCTTCGCAAAATATGATCCATTTTGGGAAGTGGATAATCATCTTTTAATGAAGCTTTATTCAAGTTCCTAAAATCAATGCATATCCTAATTTTTCCACTCTTCTTTCTCATGGGCACTAGATTAGCTCGCCACTTGGAAAACCTCAATGGTACTATGATCTTTGCTTCAAAGAACTTTTTGATCTCCTTTTCAAATAATGGAAAAAGTAATGGATTTATCCTTCTCAGTTTTCACTCGAAAGGTTTTTCATTTTCTTTTATTGGTATGGTATGTTGAATAACATTTGGATCATAGCTTTTCAAATCAGCATAACTCCATGCAAAAATATCTACATATTTCTTCATCAAAACTAGATATTTTTTTTTTTCCTAAAGAGAAAGAAATTTGGACAACTTGACATTCTTTAGATTTTCTGCAGTACCAAGATTATAAGTCTCAACCTCCTCATCATCAAATTTCATCTTCGGATTTTGGGCCACATCATTATGGTCAAATAAATTCTTAAGAGGAATTAGTCCCTTTGGAATACAATTGTTTTTGAGCTGAACAACTTCGATATTGGCTTTTGTTTCAACAAAGATGTTTTATTGGTCAACCTGAATAGATTCAAATTCTTCTTTCAATTCCAAGAAATTTCCGACTTGCTGATCATTATCAAACACTTTCCAGTTTATTATGTTATTAGGTATAACAAGTCTATGTCTAATTTCAACTTCATATTTATTGCTGGAATGAATTGCAATTGTAAATAAACTTGGTGAAACTACCAAAGAATCTGAAACATTGTTCTGTTCTCTAGGCTTGATGGTGAAATTATACTCTTCAAAATTTTCTAGTAATTCAAGAATCGGATTTATGTATGCTCTCATCCTAACATCCTTGGTTTGATATGTGTTGTTAACTTGTTTGATGATCAATTCAGAATCACTAAAAAAAGAGATTTTCTTTGCACCTAAATTCTTCAAGACTTCTAAACCCAAAACAAATGCTTCATACTCTGCCATATTATTTGTGCAATCGAAATTGAATTTATAAGAGAAACAATTATTTTCATCTCCTAGGATGATTATCC
The DNA here is from genome assembly GCA_000404065.3 of Pinus taeda. Lineage (NCBI taxonomy): Eukaryota > Viridiplantae > Streptophyta > Pinopsida > Pinales > Pinaceae > Pinus > Pinus taeda. The sequence goes on along the minus strand of APFE030324051.1, from coordinate 110,111 downwards.
ATATGCCTGCACCAACTCCATCTCTTCCTGTAGCACCATCAAAGCTCATGTGCCACCACCCTTTCCTATCAATTTCTTCAACTTGTTGCTCCTTTTCTGCATGCTGATTTTCTGCGTTGTTGGTGATTTCATTGAAGAGTATAGATGAGCCCAATTCAATCTCCATTGTAGATACTAGAAATTTTTGAGGTTTGTCTTTGTTACTAACCATATATGCCATCCTAGATTCTCTGTATAATCTCCTTTGTTCACCAAAAACCGGGATAGTAGCATAGGACATATCCATCTGAATAGTTCCTTTGTCTTTGGCAACCCATGATATTGATAGAGACATGCCAAAATTTGGTGGAATATCAACCATAATAATATCCATCAATATAGTCTTAGCATGAATTTGACTTAAAGCAACAACCACATCTTTGATTAGACCTATACATTTCACCATTTTTGAATCAAATGAAAACAAGTCTTCGTATGGCCTGGTTCTCTCTAAACCCAATCTTTCCATGATGACCTTAGGCATTAAATTGTGTGATGCCCTTGAATCTAACATAACATTATGTACTGTCATGTCATGGATCTTTAAACTCTCATAGAAAGGTGGTACCTCTTCATTCTGCTCATCTTCTGCTCTTGGCCCTAGGAACACAATAGGATGATCTTCATGCAAATTCAAAATATCAGATGGTCCATCTTCAACATAAATCATTCTAACAATTTTTTTATTTTATTTTATTTTATTTATTTTTATTTTTTTATTTTTTTTAACTCTTATTATTTCTCCAAAGGGGACAACAATCTTTATCTTTGAGATTTCATTCTCCAAGTTGAAAATTTGTTGTGTCTTTTCAACTTCTTTTGTAGGGGTTTCTTTCTTTTGTTATGTAATTTTTGGAGCATGTTTCTTAGGTTGATTTTTATTTGCAACTACAGGAACTTTTACATTTCTCAAATTATACTAATTTTGCATATCTATAATAGCATGTTGATAGCCTTCTAAGTATTTTGATTGTGGCTTAGTTTCATCACCATGCAAGTCATTATAAGACTCATTATGTTCTTCTTTTGTTAAAAACATTCCTTTCTCATCTTCATCCAGACAGTGAATGGTATCTTCTCAGACTTCTGGTGGAATTTCATTAGCATCTACTAGGTTTTGATGGAAGGAGGCCTAACTTGTTGGTTAGGCTGATTTCTCTGTTCTCTTTTCCTCTGTTGGATTTGAACCCTTCTGAAGTTTGGATTTCTAACTTGTGTCTCAGGTTGTGTAGCAGGAGGATTATTTCCAAGGGCTAATCTATCCATGAGTCTTTCCATTATTCTCATCATGGTATCAAATTTAACCTCAGAAGAGGTGGAAGACTTTTCTTCCTCCTTTAACTTTCCTTTAGCCACTTTATATCTTTTTGTTACAACCATATTAACTTCCACTTTCACAGCATCATTCTGCATGTCAGCTAAGGTAATAAATTCTCTCTCTCTTAGTAGGATGGAAAACTTATAGTCAAAGGCTTCAACATAGTGTAACTGAGCAGCTCCCGGGGAGGCTTAATGTGAGCAGGAATGGAATTGTAGATTTTATTGAATCTTTTTGAAAAATCTTGCACTAATTCATGGTTGGCCTACTTCAAAATATTATATTCAGTTAAGGCTTGTACATGATTAACTTTACTTCTCCATTTCCTCAATAAGAAATCTTCTAATTCATTCCAATCATGTAAACTCCTAGGGGTTAAAGCTTTGAACCATTTTTTCACCTCACCAATGAAACTTTGTACAAAAAATCTCATTTTAACATCTTCATAATCTACCTCTTCCAGGCCTATAAAGTCATTGAACAGGTCGACATGTTGTTCTGCAGTTATGCCGTCCTCATTTCTAAAAGTTTTTATTCTAATGGAGTACCCTTGAAGTAAGTCATGAAGTACGACTCGTAAAACAAGAGGAGCATATCTAGCAGGGGTGGCCATAGTAGAAATACTAGCAGAAATTCCAACATCAAGGATAAAAATGAAACTAGTAGGGGTAGTGATGAAAGCAGATGTACTCGAAGGGGCTTGAGTGAAAGATAATTTTGTTTTCGAAGTAAAGGTACTTCTTTCAGGTAAAGGGGAACCAATTTCTTTTCATGACAAAAATTCAAAAGAATCAAATTCTTTTAGTTTTTCTAAAGACTCTTGTTCAAGTGACAATTCTGATGCAACAATTTCCCAAAACCTATCTTTAACTTCTTTAGGAATCTCAAAAATAGAATCTAACTCTAGTTTTGGTAAATTATTCTCTAATTTAGATCTAAGAAATATAGGCTTATACTCTTCATCAAATATAATACATTGAATATATTGAATATCTCGAGAGGGTAATTAGGTAGATCTTAGGATAAATGAAGTACCTGATTTTGATGAGCTAACATCTTTTCTGAGAATTTTTTCTGGATCATCAACGATTTCTAGTGGATTAGGTTCTGGATTGCTCCTCGTATGAACCTTCTTAGAAGCCACCTTTAAGTTTAAAGTACCAGTGGAGTTGCCAAGGTAGAAATGTAGCCTCGAATAACCTGATCTCCTACTGCTACAAGAGCTGATCTTTTGAAATGAAACGTCCAAGATGATATAACTTTCAGACTCCCGATAGATGCACCAAAATGTTATCACTCGGCTGGGACAGGTTGGGCTGTATCAACCTTAAATCAATTGAAACTATTTCAAACCAACTTTAGAATGGAAGTTAGTCCTTCCAACCTGAGAGGGCTCTCTCAAAATATTTATAAAATGACTTGTGATAAACTCAAAATTCAGATGACTAACTTTGATCCCTTTTTTTTATTTTTGTAGGTGAAGAAAAATGTGATAACTGCCACCATTGGGCATGGAGTCAAATTAAAACAAAAAATGATCAACAATAGTGTTTAATGGAAGCTGAGGCATCTATGGCTTTAAAAGTGATACAAATGAACACCCACAATGATACCGAGTAAATGAAGGAAATTGGAGTTGTATGACAGATTTCCAAGTAATCAAGACACTATGTAAAACTAATAACAACATAACTAAAACTCATAAAAGCCATAATAAGAATCTTAGGTACAAAAATAGAATGCTGCAGATATTCTATTACAAAAACAAAATATTACAGAAGGCCAGTTTCTCACATTCCAAATCAACCCTTCTTAGAGTCAGAAATCTACTTATTTATAGAGAAAGATCTCTTTACATATCTTGCCACCTGGGCCTGATTCAATCCATTATTCTAGAGACCTGTTCCTATTTGATTAATAAAACTTTGAGACTTCATCGAGATTTATGTTACAACAAAATTCGAATACAATTGGAATTCATATGAACAAAGCCTATCTAACATTTACAGTTTTCTAGGGAAATAAAATTGTTGTAGCCTTGGCGTTATATTTGTGGAAACTCAGAGTATCCAGCCTTTTGAATTCTATTGCACTGTTTCTGGGCTTTTAAATGAGTAATATTGTTTATGTTACTGATAAGCATGTTGTCTGCTGTTTGAAACATGTTTGAAAGTGCCATTACTGTTCCACTGTGTCTCTGACCTATTTTCTTTCTGTCTCTTTAATGACCATGCTACTAAAGAAATGTTGAAAAACACTTTTGTTGTCTCACGGAGCGGAATTGTTCGTTGATCTAGGCCATTGATCAATCTTGAAATCCCATTGTGGTTTGTGTTTATGAAGGAAATTAGGAGGGCCACTTCTCTCAGAACTATTCATGTAGGATGGGCCACATGGCAGTTGGGGATTGAAGGGAATGAACATACTATTATGATGGGAGTGGATGTCCATGGATGCGTTGGCGCATGTGGATGGAGGCCGGGAGCTGACGTGAAGGTGGGGTCAGGATCGTTGGTGGGAAGTGATAGGTAGAAGGAGCTAAGTGGTAGTAGGGGAGTGGCAATGAAGTAGAAGTGGAGCGTGACGCAACTAGGATTGTGGGTTATGGAAAGAGCAGGGAAAACCACTTTCAAAGGGGGGTAAAAGTGGTTTATGGTATTGAGAGGGGGGTTCGAAATGATAAGGGGAGGACACGTAATGGGAAAACCACCTTTTCAAACCCCCCCTTGCCGATAAAGAGATACATAGCACGGCGGGGGGGTTTGAAAAGACATTAGAGCCATCAGCTTAAAACGAGATTGTGATCGAGATTGGGAACTTGTGCGAGGTGTAACCATGGGTGGACCCGACATCTTATTAGATTGTGTTTTATGCCATTTCGCATCTAGGAGCGGGTTCCAGTTTATTGCATCGAGGGTAGTACAGGTTTCGTGTTTGCGAATTTTAAATAAAAAGAGGGAAAATGGATTTAAGGCTAGAGTTAGAAAAACAAAGGGTAAAAAAAGGGGGGTTATCATAGATAAAAATGGGTTTGGAGGATGTGTTCGAGACTCTAGCTGAGTGGGACTCGAAGTTGGACATGCTTTTGGGCAATAATAGTCAGAAAGAGATTAGGGGATCAAGTGTCATGCTATTCGGGATGGAGTTAGGTTAAGTGATGTGATTTCTATCTCAACGATCGAGCATAAGGGGTTTGAGGTGTTATTCTGGGGTGGGAGGGCAAAACTCAAGCCCAGAGGCTCTATCTTTAGAAGTGTTATGATTAGAGTTAGAGAGCATGGTCTATATAGGTTGATGGGTAAACTTATAGATCATGAGAAGAAGAATAAAAAATAGGTACATGTTTCAGAGGAGTAGGTACAAGTTCTAGAGAAGAAGTTCTAGATCTAGAGGTTCAGAGGGAGATGAGTTTTAGAGGGAGTTTGTAGGATCAAACGGGGAATGGGAAACCTAAGAAGAGGGCATGGTCAGTGGGGAGAAAGGGTACTTATACAACTGTAAAGAAGGAATCATGGAAATACCTAAAAGAATTTTAGGAGAATAAGAAGAAGCATGAGGCTTCCAAAGATAGTGACACTCCTAAGAGAGGTGTAGTTCATGCTATAGGAATTGCTGCGGTTATGAGTAGTATGAGTTGGGATAGTGTTGCCAATAGTGATAGTGATGATGACGAGTTACTTCTTACTCTTGGAAGTACCTACCTCACTAAAAGGGAGTGTTGAGATTGATAAATTGGGAGGTACTCCAAGCCTTAGTGTTTGGGTTTTGGAGGAAGGAGCACCACAAGTGGCTTTGTGGGATTAGAAGCCAAGTTGTGGGATTTTCACCCAAGCTTGTGGGTGTGAAGCCATACGGAGTTTCATTGGTTTGACACTTGTAGGATGTAGGAGACCTGTTGATGGTGCTGGACCCGCCAACATGTCAAGGGGATCTCCCCAGTAAGAAGTCCCAATTAGACCTCGGACCGTTTGGTGTAGGAGTTACAACAGTTAGTTGTAAGGTAATGCCTTGACTGTGATGTCGCACAGAGGCAAGTAAGATAACTCTGACAGTAGCAAGGGTGTGACTGATGCAGTGAGTCAAGGAAGGTGTATGAAAGGTTCTAACACTTTGAGGGGAGAAGAAGGTGAAGGTGAGTTCCAGGTTGAAAGGGATCAACCCCAACTCAGCTAGGAACACACAACAAAAAAGGACATGCACAACTTCTGATGGAGCAGTCCACTCAGATGCGGCAGTCACATCATACAAGGTAAATTGACTATTTTTAGTAAATTGACTAGTTAACTGAGAGATCAGTGAGTTAACAACACTTACAACTACTTAATTGAACTCATGTTGACTCTATTCATGACCAGAGCTCATATAATCGAGTTTCACTAACTCTAACTCCAGTACATTGCTAGATCTTAGCAATCAACTCATGCATAACTCTACTTCTTGCCCACAAACTCGAATTGGTTGACTTATCTAAGTGGTTTGGTCATGTCACTCTTGCTAACTACAACTCAAATCATCCTCCTGATGTGGAAATTTGAATTTCTCCATTTGACTAACGCACTTGTCAAATGAAGCCTTTTTTTGCTACAATTCAACACATAGTGGAGAAAAACATAATAAAAAAATATAGAAAAACACGAGAGAGGTAATCCAGAATGTGGGTGAATTTCTTATTAATTTTGGGTAAGTAGTGTTATCATAAAAAAATTGATCATCTAGCCTAATTTACTAGATGGATCGAAGTAAACAATGTAAAGCCAATTTTACCATAGTAAAATTGCTTTCACTATGAGAAATTACTTAATAAACCACCTTTGTTAAGTAATTTATGGTTAAACCCATGAAGAATAATTAAATAAATCACTATTTATTTGATTTTTTTTCTAAGAAATAATTAATTAAAACCATGTTCAATTATTATTCCTTGTCATATTTGACCCAATCATGAAATAAACAAATAAATCATTAATTATCTTATTTTTCTTTAAGAATAATTAATTAATCACTAATTAATTATTATTCTTTGTCAAATTTGACTAAATCCATTAGGAATAATTAATAAATCCTTATTTATTTATTTCCTTAACTCAATTCCTTGAGATGATAAATAAATCATTTATTTATTTATTATTTCTAAATAAAAGTTTAAATAGTTTTTCCCTTCTACCCAAATATAATAAAATATTCCAACTGGTTATTCCAAGAATGAGGTTAATAATATTTTATTATTTCTCATTATTTGAGGATAGCTCAATATTTTGTTATAAATAGAAGGGTTTTCCATTCATTATTCACTTTTGATTATTTTCAGTGTTGCACTCACTGTTGTAACTCTGATCATTTTCATTGTCCACCACCATTTTTCTTCTATTTTTAGTTTTCATTGAGCTCAAACATTTCATTTGTTGGGTTTATACATTATAGAGGAGAGAGACTCTACACAAGCTAAAGAGGTTTGAGGATAGACAAGAACCCATCCCATATAGGAGAATTGGTAACATTTATTTGTTCCCTTCATAGGTGTTATAATAAAACTATTCTTTGTACGATTTCCATTAGACAATTGGAGTTATCACTGTTTCTTTTTGTTGTTTAACTATGATTGTGGCATAGATCAGGGCTTTGTCAAGTTTTTCTTCTATTAGTGGTTGCAGATCTACACTGATATCAAGATATTTTCTCCTAGCCATATCCCCTTCCCAATGAAAATAGTCTCAAGGAACATTTGGGGCCTCAATTGTAAGGGGAAGTAGACGTACCCGAGAGACAAAATCATGAAGGAGAAACAAAAGATCCTTATTCTACAAGAAATTGAAGTATCCAGTAAGAAGGTAGCAGAGATTCTGGATAGATGTTGGAGGGGGTGTGAATCAGTGGCCATTGACGCCAAAGGTAGCATGAGAGTTTTGGTCGTCACTTGTAGTACTAAGGATATAAAATTTTCAGGATTGGAGGGTGTACATGAACATCTTATCAAGGCGATTCCACTACGTGGGGGCGCTAGGAGGAGGTATTGTTATCTACTATCTATGGCCCTACCAATCCTGCTGAGAAGATGGGTTTTTGGATGATTTAGAGGAAGTAAGAAGTCTTCATAAATATGAATTCTGTATAATCAGAGAATACTTCAACTTCATAAAAAATATAGAAGAGAAGGAAGGAGGTATATGCTGATAAGATTCAATTTCCAACTAGTTCAAGGATGCCATTTAAAATATGAGAGTTGCTGATATAGACACCACCAATGGAATATTTTACCTGCAATAACCGAGGAGGTGGGCATCATCAAGTTGCTAGTCGATTATATGTTTCTTATTCTCTAAGGACCTTCTAGGAAGGGATATATTTGTGGAAGTTGGCATTCTACCTTATTTAGGGTCTAACCATTGGTTGATCCGCTTAGAGGTAGATCTGAGGATAGGCCCACACAATCGTCCATTTTCTTTTGAAAGTTTTTGGCTCCAGAATCGATACTTCTTAACAAAGGCAGAAGGATAGTTGAAGGAGATTAATGTCCAGGGGAGGAACTAGATGAACACATTTTAGTTGAAACTAAAGTAATTGAAATTAAAGATCAAAAGCTTGAATTGATTGGAATTTGGAAATATTATATATGATAAACTCAATATTGAGACATATATGCAGGAGATCCGATAAAAGATTATCCGGGAGGGATGCTTAGAAGCACTAAAATTAGGGGAGGGTTAGCTAATCCATCGATTAGAGTAGAGATGCAAGCAAAAATAAATTTTGTGAAATCAAAAGTCAAGGATTCACTAGCTAAGAGAAGGGGAGCAAAATAATATTTTTTTCCACAAATCCATGATTAAGCATAGACATTAGAATTGTATCTTCTCTATTACAATTGTATCAACTCCTTCAACATGAATAAATGGAGGAATAGTTGGTGTCTTACTTCTAGGAAATGCTCACAGAGATATACCTTGATTTAGAGGAGGCTATTGATCGCATTATAATCCATATCCCTAAAGTTATCAATTCAGAGCGAAATGAAACCCTAATGAGAGAAATTACCTTTCTGGAAGCGGAAGAGGTGGTAAAGGATATTCTCGTCAAGAAGGCTCGACATCTAGATGGTTCTACAACAAATTTATTCAAACATTGCTAGTCGTTCATTAGTAATAATTTCATGCTCTTGTTGAGGAGTTGGGTTGTCTTCATCAATTATGGTCTGGTCTTAATGCTACATTTCTCACTATTATTCGAAAAAATGGAAAATCCAGTGATCCTATTGGCTTTTGACCAATATATCGTTGCAATTTTGTGTAATGTTGTGTATAGGATCATTTTGGTTGTAATTTTGAAGTGGCTCATACCTGTCCTCCTCAACCAAATAATTTCCCTGGAAGGGTCGCCAAATTCTAGAAGGGATAGTCAATACCCATGAAGTAGCGCATACCCTCAAAAAATCAAAATACCTAGTATAATAATTAAGCTTGATATATTCAAAGCCTGTGATTGGTTAAATTGGAAATATATCATAATTTGATGATGTACCAAATTCAAAAATCTAAGTCCAAAGTAATTTTGTTTAGTTTGCAAGAAATGTTCTATTGTTGGGCAATGATTAGTTTTTATTTGCCTTGTTTTGTAAATAGAGTTACAAATGGAATGGTTCACAATCAAATAAAAAATAATATTTTATATAGGAAATTAACCTTATTCTACATTGGTTTACATGTTTTATAAGACCAATTCTTTATATGGGAAATTAACCTTATTCTAACTTCCTTTACATGTTTTATAGGTCTGTAATGTTAAAATGGTGACCAATTCTTGTCTTGTTCTCAGAAAAGAGTTTAACACAACGCTACCATTTATCTCGGAGATGAGAAGGGTAATAATCATGCCTCTCATCTAAAGGATTAAGTACATCTAGTCAAGCCAATGGAAGTAGAGAATATGTATGAACGTTCATCATGCATTTTGTAGGAACCTGAAATTGGCTTCTTTATATTGTAACACCATTGCCTACAAACCTAAAATTGGGTTCTTTATATTGTAACACCATTAGTTATGATATAACAAATTAGTATAAAGAATATGGAGATTTTTGAATTTGGGCCCCACTTGGTGAAGAATAAAAATATAGAATTAACTTAAAATTATTGTATTCTATGGCTCCACACACAAGATCAATTGAGACTTATATATTGCATTGCAATCAACAATGATGCCATTTAAGAAGGTTTGTAAAGTTCCTTGAGAAAATATAAGCATAAAAGGTTATTTCTATCAATAAATGATAGAACATTTTAAGTTTACAAAAGATTTCATAAAGATTTTAAGTGTAGATTACTTTTGCTTGTTTGTTATGGTCTTTTCAAATTAAATTTACTCTTGATAAAGTGTTATCAAGCTTAACATATAAAACTTGGTTATCTCAATGTATATAGTATATGTAGAAAAATATTTGCTTTATTATAAGAATGAGAATATTGCATAGTTTTAAATGAGTAAAAATAGGTAATGAATGTATTCCAAAACTGTGTAAGTCTGTGTAAGTCTATAAATTTTGCACAACAATTCAAAAGTCTATGATTTTTGTTGATAGCTTAAGTATAACTTAGGAATTCAAGAATTTTTCTTACTACAATTGTATAGCTAACTACTTTTTTTTTCACTATTCTTGGGGAAGTGCTAAAACATTCAAGAAGGCACTAATGAATGGGGATTCAACTATAAAGGAAGAAGGGATTAAAGTTCTCAAAAGTTTCCTTTTTCAAGTGGTCTTATTTTCCATCTTTAATAAATTATTTTGATAAGAACACATGCATTTTAGTGGGGATAAATTAGGAAGATTCTCCCCAAATTTTATAACTAGTGTGGAGAACAAACAAGGAATATGAGGGAAGAACAAGAAGAATAGGCTTCAAAGGAACTAGAAGAAAATGTCAGAAGATTTAAGGATTTGAAAACTACTTCATCCTCATTTTTCAAGATTCCCTTTGTGTGGACATGTTGAGATTGGTAGCTTGAGAGGTACTCCAAGCCTTAGGGTTCGGGGTTTTGGAGGAAGGAGCACCACAAGTGGCTTTGTGGGCTTAGAACCCAAGGTGTGGGATTTGAACCCAAGATTGTGGGTGTGAAACCACAAGGAGTTTCATTGGTTTGACACTTGGAGGATGTACAAGACCCTTAAAGGAGCAAGGGGACACATTAAACACAAGGAAATTTCATGTGGTTTGGGAGTTATTAAATTATTTGTATATCGGTTGGATTTGTGCCACAAAAGGTCAAGTCGACAATTAAAGTATGCTCCACATGACAATTCATTGGAACCACATAAGAATCATATAAATTAGAGGTTTGTTGAGGCTATTTGGAACATCTAAGTGCAATTATATTCATATGAATACATCTGTTTGAGCTGCATATTAGGGCAAAATCTAAGTGAAGGAGAAGGAGGCCAGAGAAAGTATATTTTTGTGGTTATTTCGAGGACAAGTGGATATAAGTGCAGGCCAAGTTGTTTGTTGTTGTTTATGGGATGTTTGGGAGGTAAACTTCTCTATTTTTGTGAGGTTCAATTCTTGTATCTGTTGCAGACTAGGTTGAGATCTGAAGTGGACTAGTCAAGGAAGTTGCACACCCTATGTTGTAGTGTTTTCTTCTCAAAGATGTAAGAAAAGAACGCACTTAACATTGTGGATGACAAACAATCTCAACAATATAAATGGTTTCTAAACATTATAGATTTGAAATGACTAATAGAAACAAAACCTGCCAAAGTCCATATCTATGCCACAATCATCGTTAAACAACAAAAAGAAAGAGTAATAACTCCAATCATCCAATGGAAACCAGATATGCAAAGAATAATTTTATAATAACACCTATCAAGGGAACAAATAAATGTTACCAGTCCCCCTCTATGGGATAGGCTCTTGGCTATTCTCAAACGTCTTCAACTTGTGTAGAGTCTCTCTCCTCTATAATGTATAAACCCAGTAAAAATATGGTGTGCGACAATGAAAATAATCAGAGTTACTTTGTAGGGCTAGTGAATCTAAGTGTGCACAACGAAGTACAAATTAAGAGGTAGTTGGTCACATTGACGTTGAAAGGCTCATAGAAATGTCGAAGTTGCAAGTTGGGCTCCAGGATGAGGAAAGGATGGAAGGGTTATCCATTTATAGTACATGGAAGGAAAAAATCAAGTTGGTTCGGATGGTGAACAGGATTTGGAACTTCGTCGGGAAACCAATCAAGAAGCCAACATACCCTAAGGATCTAGAAGTCTACAAAGAGTTGGATACAAAGGTGAAGTTGATCGTCCTAGATGGTATCAAAGGTTCCTCAATACCTCATATGTCTGGGAAGAACACTACCCATGAGATGTCGAAGGATCTTCATAATTTGTTCTAGAATAAGAACGAGAACTGAGTATTTGTATTGTAGGATAAGTTGAAGGACACCAAGATGATGTAGGGTGAAGGGGTGACTTCATATTTGATGAGGTTGATGTAGGTTCGAGATGAGATTTTCACCATTAGTGAGACTGCTTTATAATTTGAGATGTTGAGGGTTGCGTTGAAGGGAATTACCCTAGAGTGGAAGTCATTCATTAAGGGGATTTGGAATAGGTTATGGGATGAATTCATCCAGGAAGTGTTTTGAGACGAGGATCTTCATTCGAACAAGAATATTTCTGATGATGATGTGGCACTTGTAGCTAGAATGAAGGGCAAGTAGAAGAAGGACTTGAGTAAGATAAATTATTTTAATTGTAGAGATTTCAGTCATTATTTGATGAAGTGTCCATGGAAGAAGCAGGGATATGATGAGAAGAATAAGGGGAAGTAAGTTGCAGGTGTTGCCACTTCTATCAATATTAATGACCTCTCTAGGAGATTGGAGATTCAAGACTTTTCTTTTATCTATCACTAATATATGGGTACCATCAACAAGGTTGCATGGTACATGGAAAGTGGTGTGGAAAATCACATGAAAAGTGTTATCACTTGGCTGGGACAGGTTGGGAACCATCAACCAAATGTAATTATTTCAGATCAACTTTAAAATGGAAGTTAGTCATTCCAATATGAGAGGGCTCTCTCAAAATATTTATAAAATGACTTGTGATAAACTCAAAATTTAGATGACTAACTTTGATCTCTTTTTGTGATTTTTGTAGGTGAAGAAAAATGTGATAAATGCCACCATTGGGCATGGTGTCAAATTAAAACAAAAAATGATCAGCAATAGTGTTTAATGGAAGTTGAGGCATCTATGGATTTAAAACTAATACAAATGAACAACCACAATGATACACAGTAAATGAAGGAAATTGGAATTGTAGGACATAATTCCAAGTAATCAAGATACTATGTAAAACTAATAACAATAGAATAAAAACTCATAAAAGCCATAATAAGAATCTCAGGTACAAAAACAGAGTGCTGCAGATTTTCTATTACAAGAACAAAATATTACAGAAGGCCAGTTTCTCACATTCCAAATCAACACTTCTCAAAGTCGGAAATCTACTTATTTATAGAGAAAGATCTCTTTACATATCTTGCCACCCGGGCCTGATTCAATCCATTGTTCTAGAGACTTGTTCCTATTTGATTAATAAAACTTCGAGACTTCATCAGCATTTATGTTACAACAAAATTGAATACAAATGGAATTCGTATGAACATAGCCTATCTAACCGTTACAATTTTTCAGGGAAATAAAATTGTTGTAGCATTGGCGTTGTATTTGTGGAAATTTAGAGTATCCAACCTTGCGAATTTTGTTGCACTATTTCTGGGATTTTAAATGAGAAATATTGTTTATCCTACTGATAGCATGATGTTTGTTATTTGAAACATGTTTGAAAGTTCCATTATTGTTCCACTGTGTCTCTGCCCTATTTTCTCGTTGTTTCTTTAATGACCATGCTGCTGAAGAAACGTCGAAAAACACTTTTGTTGTCTCACGAAGCGGAAGTGTTCATTGATCTTAGCCATTGATCAATCTAGAAATACCATTGTAGTCTGCGTTTATGAAGGAAAGAAGGAGGGCCACTTCTCTCAGAACTGTTCATGCAGGATGGGACACATGGCATCTGGGGATTGAAGGGAATGAACATACTATTGGGACGGAAGTGGATGTCCATGGCTGAGTTGGCGCATGTAGATGGAGGTCAGGAACTGACGTGAAGGTGGGGTCAGGATCGTTGGTGGGAAGTGATAGGTAGAAGGAGCTACGTGGCAGTAGGGGAGCAACGATGAAGTGGAAGTGGAGGGTTACATAAATGGGATTGTGAGTTATAACGGAGCATGGAAAACCATTTTCAGAGGGGGGTCGAAGTGGTTTATGGTATTGAGAGGCGGTGGGTGTGAAATGATGAGGGGAGGACACGTAGTAGTGGGGAAGCCACCTTTTTGGACCCCTCCCCTCGCTGATAAAGTGAAACATAGTGGGGGGCTGGGGGGGGGTGGGCGAAAAGGCTTTAGAGCCGTTGGATTAAAACGAGATTACGATCGGGAGTGGGAACTTGTGTGAGGCTTAACCATGGGTGGACCTGACATCCTATTAGATTGCGTTTTATTCCATTTCATGTTCAAGAGTGGGTTCTAGTTTATTGCATCGGGGTTAGTGCAGGTTTCATGTTTGGGACTTTTAAATAAACAGTGGGAAAATGGATTTAAGGCTAGAGTTAGAAAAACAACTAGTAAAAAAAAGGGGAGTTATCATAGATAATAATGGCTCCAATGGGGATGTTGTGCCCCTGTGGTGTAGTAAAGAACCAGTTTACCAGCTACCTTATTGAAAACTGAAAATTACGACATAATCTCCACGTTTTTATGGCCTTCACTTCGAGCTCAAACTTGTTAAATATATCATCCACACCTGCAAATGAGAAAAACAGAAAGAAAAAAAAATGGAATATATACAATGGTATTTCTTTTAACTGGATCAAGATGTAATGTTTGAGAAAATTGCCATTAACAGGTCCTCCTTCATATAGTTGACCATATATCTCTTGCAATATAAATGTATTATTCCCATGGTAAGCTAAAAATTTATGCGGCCCCTTCCAAAGATTCTCGAACTTGCCGTGTTTTTGTTTATCTTCAATCTTAGTGTCCCACTTCAAAACTACGTCTTAAGGATTGAAATTTTCCTGCAGAGAAATTAGTTGGTTGATCCTCCTTTGGATATCATTCGGTCCTTCTTCTATTCCCTGTAACAATTTCATGACCGGAAATCCAATAGAACTAGGAAAAATAGCTTCAATTCCATAAAATAACTCATAAGGAGAAACTCCTATAGATCTTTTAGTACAAATTCTGTCAGCCCATAGAGCAAATTTGAGCTTTAAATGTTGTGATTTTTTATTTTCCTGCAAAATATTCTTAATGATTCTGATTAGACTTTTGTTTGATGATTCAACTAAGCCATTACCTTGGGGCTAATAAGTAGTAGAATTGCAAAGAGTGATATTATACTGGTTACAAAAGCTTACCATCCTCTTTGATTTGAAATCTTGGGCATTATCAGTGATAATCTGCATTGGGAAGCCAAATCTTGACATGATGTTATTTTCCAGAAATTGAATAATGACTGCATCTGTAGCTTGCCTTGTGGTAATAGCTTCAATCCACTTTGTGAAGTAACCAATGGCGGTTAGGATCCATTGATGTTGGCCTGAATATGTAGGATGTATTTTGCCAATAAAATCTAGCCCCCACTACTGGAAAGGGGCTTCAACAAAAATGGGCTTCAAAGGCAATGAGAGTAACTTCTTTTTTCCTTCAAATATTTGACATTCATGACAAGAAACACCCTTTCTGTATACAACTCTGAACATTGAAGGCCAATAACATCATGCTCTGAGTATCTTATTCATTGTTTCTCTCTAGTAATGATGTCCTCCACAATCACCTTTATGAAACTCTTTGATCACCTTTTCAACTTCATCTTTCAATAGACAATTAAGAAGTATTCCACTTGAATATTTCCAATACAAACATTTATTCAAAATACAGTATCTCACTGATTTCAACTTGACAAATCAAGATTTTGACTTTGTTAGTTCAGGAGGAGACCTATGATTTTGTAGTACAAAGATAGCATCTTTATACCAATCTGAAATTGTAAACTTTTCTTCAACAGGGATCAACTCTTCATCTTCAATTGTATCTGAATTTTTTGCTACAAAATTAATATCTAGACAGTCAAAATTTGATTGAGACATCAATTTTTCCAACCCTTGTCCTTTTACCAATTTTGTAGGTCTGATTTCCAAATCATACTCCAGCAGAGTAGCAATCCATTTACTCCTTTTATCATCTGGATCAACTTGTGTTAATATGTCCTTTATTACATCATTAGGTACATAGGCAATAATGTGTGAATGAATGACATACGCTATAAAATCTTTAATAGATTTCACTAAAGCATAAGCTTGCTTCTCCATGATATATTTCAATTCAGAATCTCCAAGTGTTCTACTGAAAAATGGAATAACATAACCTTGTTGTCCTTTCTGCAACAATACTCCAGCAATTATGTGTTCTGAAGCAAAAGTAAAAACCAGAAATTGCTTTGAAAAATCAAGATTTATAAGGACTGGAGCCTGAGTAAGAACCTTTTTTATTCTTCAAATGAATGTTTAATCTCTGTTGTCCATTTAATATCACAATCTTTCCTAAGCATCTTTGTGATGTGTTTCACAATTTCTTCAAAGTTAGGAACAAGTCTTCCGACAAAATTCACTTTGCCTAAAAAAGATTGAATTTCTTTTCTATTTCTGGGCTAACCAATTTTCTGGATAGTAGAAGCCCTACTTTGATCAATCTTAATTCCTTCCTTTGATATAATATGACCCAACAACTTTCCCTTTGTCAAAGCAAAAATACTCTTAGTAGGATTTAGAGAAATACCGAATTTTCTGCATTTTTGAAAGACTTTCTCCAAGTGTTTGAGATGTTCTTCTTATTTTTTAGAAAACACAGTAATATCATCCAAATATACTACTAAATACCTGTTTATCTCATCTGCAAATGCAATATCCATACCTCTCTGAAAAGTTTCTCCTACATTCATAAGTCCAAAAGGCATCTTTGCATACATAAATGTTCCCTAGGGTGTGGTAAAAGTTGTCTTTTCTTGATCATCATGATGTACCAATATCTGATTATAGCACGAGAAGCCATCTAGCATCGACATCCTTTGTGATCCTACAATGCTTTGCAAAATATGATCCATTTTGGGAAGTGGATAATCATCTTTTAATGAAGCTTTATTCAAGTTCCTGAAATCAATGCATATCCTAATTTTTCCATTCTTCTTTCTCACGGGCACTAGATTAGCTCGCCACTTGGAAAACCTCAATGGTACTATGAACTTTGCTTCAAACAACTTTTTGATCTCCTTTTCAATTATTGGCAAAAAACAATGGATTTATCCTTCTTAGTTTTCGCTCGAAAGGTTTTTCATTTTCTTTTATTGGTATGGTATGTTGAATAACATTTGGATCATAGCTTTTCAAATTAGCATAACTCCATGCAAAAATATCTACATATTTCTTCGTCAAAACTAGATATTTTTTTTTTCCTAAAGAGAAAGAAATTTGGACAACTTGACATTCTTTAGATTTTCTACAGTACCAAGATTATAAGTCTCAACCTCCTCATCATCAAATTTCATCTTCGGATTTTGGGCCACATCATTATGGTCAAATAAATTCTTAAGAGGAATCAGTCCCTTTGGAATACAATTGTTTTTGAGTTGAACAACTTCGGTATTGGCTTTTCTTTCAAAAAATATGTTTTGCTGGTCAACTTGAATAGATTCAAATTCTTCTTTCAATTCCAAGAAATTTCCGACTTGCTGATCATTATCAAACACTTGCCAGTTTATTATGTTATTAGGTATAGCAAGTCTATGTCTAATTTCAACTTCATATTTATTGTTGGAATGAATTGGAATTGTAAATAAACTTGGTGAAACAACCAAAGAATCTGCAACATTGTTCTATTCTCTAGGCTTGATGGTGAAATTATACTCTTCAAAATTTTCCAGTAATTCAAGAATCGGATTTCTGTATGCTCTCATCCTAACATCCTTGGTTTGATATGTGTTGTTAACTTGTTTGATGATCAATTCAGAATCACTAAAAAAAGAGATTTTCTTTGCACCTAAATTCTTCAAGACTTCTAAACCCAAAACAAATGCTTCATACTTTGCCATATTATTTGTGCAATCGAAATTGAATTTATAAGAGAAACAATTATTTTCATCTCCTGGGCTAATTATCCATATGCCTACACCAACTCCACCTCTTCCTGTAGCACCATCAAAGCTCATGTGCCACCACCCTTTCCTATCAATTTCTTCAACTTGTTGCTCCTTTTCTGCATGCTGATTTTCTGTGTTGTTGGTGATTTCATTGAAGAGTATAGATGAGCCCAATTCAATCTCCATTGCAGATACTAGAAATTTTTGAGGTTTTTCTTTGTTACTAGCCATATATTCCATCCTAGATTCTCCGTGTAATCTCCTTTCTTCACCAAAAATCGGGATAGTAGCATAGGACATATCCATCTAAATAGTTCCTTTGACTTTGGCAGCCCATGATATTGATAGAGACATGCCAAAATTTGGTGGAATATCAGCCATAATAATATCCATCAATATAGTCCTAGCATGAATTTGACTTAAGGAAACAACCACATCTTTGATTAGACCTATACATTTCACCATTTTTGAATCAAATGAAAACAAGTCTTTATATGGCCTGGTTCTGTCTAAACCCAATCTTTCCATGATGACCTTAGGCATTATATTGTGTGATGCCCCTGAATCTAACATAACATTATGTATTATCATGTCATGGATCTTTAAACTCACATATAAAGGTGGTACCTCTTCATTCTGCTCATCTTCTGCTCTTGGCCCTAGGAACACAATAGGATGATCTTCATGCAAATTCAAAATATTAGATGATCCATCTTTAGCATAAATCATTCTAACAATTTTATTTTTGTAGTTTGTAACTCTTATTATTTCTCCAAAGGGGACAACAATCCTTATCTTTGAGATTTCACTCTCTAAGTTGAAAATTGGTTGTGTCTTTTCAACTTCTTTTGTAGGGGTTTCTTTCTTTTGTTCTGTAATTTTTGGAGCATGTTTCTTAGGTTGATTTTTATTTGCAACTACATGATCTTTTATGTTTCTCAAATTATATTTATTTTTCATATCTATAATAGCATGTTGATAGCCTTATAAGTATTTTTATTGTGGCTTAGTTTCATCACCATGCAAGTCATTATAAGATTCATTATAAGATTCATTATGCTCTTCTTTTGTTAGAAACATTCCTTTCTCATCTTCATCCAGACAGTGAATGGTATCTTCTCAGACTTCTGGTGGAATTTCATCATCATCTACTAGGTTTTGATGGAAAGGAGGCTTAACTTGTTGGTCAGGCTGATTTCTCTGTTCTCTTTTCCTCTGTTGGACTTGAACCCTTCTGAAGTTTGGATTTCTAACTTGTGTCTCAGGTTGTGTAGCATGAGGATTATTTCCAAGGGCTAATCTATCCATGAGTCTTTCCATTATTCTCATCATGGTATCAAATTTAACCTCAGAAGAGGTGGAATACTTTTCTTCCTCCTTTAACTTTCCTTTAGCCACTTTATATCTTTTTGTTGCAACCATATTAACTTCCACTTTGACAGCATCATTCTGCATGTCAGATAAGGTAATAAATTCTCTCTCTCTTAGTAGGATGGAAAAATTATAGTCAAAGGCTTCAACATAGTGTAACTGAGCAGCTCCCGGGGAGGCTTAATGTGAGCAGGAATGGAATTGTAGATTTTATTGAATCTTTTTGAAAAATATTGCACTAATTCCTGGTTGGCCTTCTTCAAAATATTATATTCAATCAAGGCTTGTACATGATTAACTTTACTTCCCCATTTCCTTAAGAAGACATCTTCTAATTCATTCCAATCATGTAAAATCCTAGGGGTTAAAGCTTTGAACCATTTTTTCACCTCACCAATGAAACTTTGTACAAACAATATCATTTTAACATCTTCATAATCTACCTCTTCCAGGCCTATAAAGTCATTGAACAGGTCGACATGTTGTTTTGCAGTTATGCCCTCCTCACTTCTAAAAGTTTTTATTCTAGTGGAGTACCCTTGAGGTAAGTCATGAAGTACAACTAGTAAAACAAGAGGAGCATATCTAGCAGGGGTGGCCATCGCAGAAATGCTAGCAGAAATTCCAACATCAAGGGTAAAAATGAAACTAGTAGAGGTAGTGATGAAAGCAGATGTACTCGAAGGGGCTTGAGTGACAGAGAATTTTGTTTTCGAAGTAAAGGTACTTCTTTCAGGTAAAGGGAAACCAATTTATTTTCATGACAAAATTTCAAAAGGATCAAATTCTTTTAGTTTTTCTAAAGACTCTTGTTTAAGTGACAATTCTGATGCAACAATTTCCCAAAACCTATCTTTAACTTCTTTAGGAATCTCAAAAATAGAATCTAACTCTAGTTTTGGTAAATTATTCTCTAATTTAGATCTAAGAAATATAGGCTTATACTCTTCATCAAATATAATACATTGAATATATTGAATATCTCGAGAGGGTAATTAGGTAGATCTTAGGAGAAATGAAGTACCTGATTTTGATGAGCTAACATCTTTTCTGACAATTTTTTCTGGATCATCAATGATTTCTAGTGGATTAGGTTCTGGATTGCTCCTCGTATGAACCTTCTTAGAAGCCACCTTTAAGTTTAAAGTACCAGTGGAGTTGCCAAGGTAGAAATGCAGCCTCGAACAATCTGATCTCCTGCTGCTACAAGAGCTCATCTTTTGAAATGAAACATCCAAGATGATATAACTTTCGGACTCCCGACAGACGCACCAAAATGTTCACTTGGCTGGGACAAGTTGGCCTGTATCAACCTTAAACTAATTGAAAATATTTCAAACCAACTTTATAATGGAAGTTAGTCCTTCCAATCTGAGGGGGCTCTCTCAAAATATTTATAAAATGACTTGTGATAAACTCAAAATTCAGATGACTAACTTTGATCCCTTTTTGTGATTTTTGTAGGTGAAGAAAAATGTGATAACTACCACCTTTGGGCATGGAGTCAAATTAAAACAAAAAATGATCAACAATAGTGTTTAATGGAAGCTGAGGCATCTATGGCTTTAAAAGTGATACAAATGAATACCCACAGTGATACAAAATAAATGAAGGAAATTGGAGTTGTATGACAGATTTCCAAGTAATCAAGACACTATGTAAAACTAATAACAACATAACTAAAACTCATAAAATCCATAATAAGAATATCAGGTACAAAAATAGAATGCTGCAGATATTCTATTACAAGAACAAAATATTACAGAAGGTCAGTTTCTCACATTCCAAATCAACCCTTCTTAGAGTCAGAAATCTACTTATTTATAGAGAAAGATCTCTTTACATATCTTGCCACCTGGGCCTGATTCAATCCATTGTTCTAGAGACCTGTTCCTATCTGATTAATAAAACTTTGAGACTTCATCGATATTTATGTTACAACAAAATTCGAATACAATTGGAATTCGTATGAACATAGGCTATCTAACATTTACAATTTTTTAGGGAAATAAAATTGTTGTAGCGTTGGCGTT
This sequence comes from Pinus taeda, assembly GCA_000404065.3. Lineage (NCBI taxonomy): Eukaryota > Viridiplantae > Streptophyta > Pinopsida > Pinales > Pinaceae > Pinus > Pinus taeda. Next base: position 89,093 of record APFE030324051.1, on the reverse strand, counting down.
GTATTTGTGGAAACTCAGAGTATTCGGCCTTTTGAATTCTATTGCACTATTTCTGGGCTTTTAAATGAGTAATATTGTTTATGTTACTGATAAGCATGTCGTCTACTGTTTGAAACATGTTTGAAAGTGCCATTACTGTTCCACTATGTCTCTAACCTATTTTATTTCTTTCTCTTTAATGACCATGCTATTGAAGAAATGCCGAAAAAGACTTTTGTTGTCTCACGGAGCGGAATTGTTCATTGATCTAGACCATTGATCAATCTTGAAATCCCATTGTGGTGTGTGTTTACGAAGGAAATTAGGAGGGCCACTTCTCTTAGGATTGTTCATGTAGGATGGGCCACATGGAAATTGGGGATTGAAGGGAATGAACATACTATTGGGACGGGAGTGGACGTCCATGGATGCGTTGGCGCATGTGGATGGACGCCAGGAGCTGACATGAAGGTGGGGTCAGGATCATTGGTGGGAAGTGATAGGTAGAAGGAGCTAAGTGGCAGTAGGGGAGTGGCAATGAAGTAGAAGTGGAGGGTGACGTAACTAGGATTGTGGGTTATGGTAGGAGCAAGGAAAACCGTTTTCAAAGGGGGGTCAAAGTGGTTTATGGTATTGAGAGGGGGGTGCGAAATGATAAGGGGAGGACACGTAATGGGAAAACCACCTTTTCGGAGCCCCCCTTGCCGATAAAGAGATACATAGCACGGGGGGGGATTGAAAAGGCCTTAGAGCCGTAAGCTTAAAACAAGATTGTGATCAAGATTAGGAACTTGTGCGAGGTTTAACCATGGGTGGACCCGACATCTTATTAGATTGCGTTTTATGCCATTTTGCATCTGGGAGTGGGTTCCGGTTTATTGCATTGGGGGTAGTGCAGGTTTCATGTTTGCAACTTTTAAATAAAAAGAGGGAAAATGGATTTAAGGCTAGAGTTAGAAAAACAAAGGGTAAAAAAAGGGGGTTATCATAGATAACAACAGGTTTGGAGGATGTGTTCGAGACTCTAGCTGAGTGGGACTCGAAGTTGCACATGCTTTTGGGCAATAATAGTCAGAAAGAGATTAGGGTATCAAGTGTCATGCTATTCAGGATGGAGTTAGGTCAAGTGATGTGAGTTTAGGATGTACTGTTTGTACTAGGACTCAGATATAATGTGATTTCTGTCTCAACGATCAAGCATAAGGGGTTCGAGGTGTTATTCTGGGGTTGGAGGGCGAAACTCAAGCCTAGAGGCTCTATCTTTAGAAGTGTTATGATTAGAATTAGAGAGCATGGTCTATATAGGTTGATGGGTAAACTTATATATCATGAGAAGAAGAATAAAAAACAGGTACATGTTTAAGAGGAGTAGGTACAAGTTCTAGAGAAGAAGTTCTAGTTCTAGAGGTTCAGAGGGAGATGAGTTCTAGAGGGAGTTTGTAGGTTCAAAGGGGGAATGGGAAACCTAAGAAGAGGGCATGGTCAGTGGGGAGAAAGGGTACTTATACAACTGTAAAGAAGGAATCATGGAAATACCTAAAAGAATTTTAGGAGAATAAGAAGAAGCATGAGGCTTCCAAAGATAGTGACACTCCTGAGAGAGGCGTAGTTCATGCTATAGGAATTGCTGCAATTATGAGTAGTATGAGTTGGGATAGTGTTGCCAATAGTGATAGTGATGATGACAAGTTACTTCCTACTCTTGGAAGTACCTACCTCGCTAAAAGGGAGTGTTGAGATTGATAAATTGGGAGGTACTCTAAGCCTTAGTGTTTGGGTTTTGGAGGAAGGAGCACCACAAGTGGCTTTGTGTGATTAGAAGCCAAGTTGTGGGATTTTCACCCAAGCTTATGAGTGTGAAACCATAAGGAGTTTCATTGGTTTGACACTTGTAGGATGTAGGAGACCTATTGACGGTGTTGGACCCGCCAACATGTCAAGGGGATCTCCCCAATAAGAAGTCCCAATTAGACCTCAGACTGTTTCGTGTAGGAGTTACAATAGTCAGTTGTAAGGTAATGCCTTGACTGCGATGTCGCACAGAGGAAAGTAAGATAACTCTGACAGTAGCAAGGGTGTGACTGATGCAGTGAGTCAAGGAAGGTGTATGAAAGGTTCTAACACTTTGAGGGGAGAAGAAGGTGATGGTGGGTTCCAGGTTGAAAGGGATCAATCCCAACTCGGCTAGGAACACACAACAAAAAAGGACATGCACAACTTCCAGTTGAGAAGTCCACTCGGATGCGGCAGTCACATCATACAAGGTGAGATAACACGTACAACACTGATGGATCAGTCCGAGATGAGTGCGATGGTTGTTACAACAAGGTTCACGTGAAAGGTCTGTCTGATGTTTGGCAGAGTAGTTGACACGGATGGTGACAACATTAACAACATATACAGAGAGGATTGCCTAGACAACACTGGGATCGTCTCTGTCCGCAGAGAGGATTGCTTAGACAACACTGGGATCCAAACATGACTGAGAAAAGACCTCCGAATCAGGAAGATAATCATGCTCCATGCCAACAACATTCTAGTAAGATTTTATAAGCAATGAAATTCAAACTAAATTCCATCCAACAACAATATCAATTCAATCAGAATGTAGACACATATCTATTGTAATAAAAATCTTGAGATCAGATAAGAGACACTTATCTTGAAAAAATTGTGGGAAACTGAGTCTGGGACAATGACTCTACACCCAACCATAGACAATTGTAGCCAATCCTCACTTGCAGTTATCGCTCCCTAGCCAAATTCCAGAGTCTGAGGGGAATTTTTCCCTGAGTTCTCTTTCAACAATTCAACTGTCCTCTTTTAACATTTGAAATAGCCTCTATTCCTTCTATGATGTGTTGTTCCAACATTGTATACCTTCTCCCCACAACTCCACCAGTTCGACCTGCCGCTTTTCTTACTGTTGCATTGTGTCTTATGTACTGCTCCTTCCTAATAAAATAATATTTCCACCTTGCTCTCTCTCTTGCATTGTATGACCATCAAATGCCTCCCCTCCTGTCCTTCGAATGATATTTCTTTCCCTTGTCTCCCACACTAGTCCTATGTTGTTTGAATTTTCTCTTCTAGATAGGGACCTCTACTTACCACAATCTTACCTCGATTTTCCAAGACAACCTTTAAGATTGTTTTGAATATTGACGTAATATTGTTGACCTCTACTTTGTTAACAATGTCACACAAAACCTCTTGACACAAGGATGCCTCCTATGTCTTGAAAATACCATGCCTCCTTTAATCTTCTTAAAATTATTCTCATTTATCAATTTTATAGAAATTTGCATATAGAAATAAAGCAAACACAAAATTGCAATTTCAAAGTTACAAATATGCTTGGAAGATAAGTGAGGACAAATACCTAAGGGAAAGAAAAATCATTAGTGTTGTCAACAACAATTACATAATGCCTTGAGGAAGAGAACGTGGGGGGAGGAGAGGTAGCAGAAATGTGTGGACAACTACCACTTCGAGAGCTTAGCTTGTTATTGAGTGTTGCTACATGAACACCCCATCACAAATCAAACAAGTAATTGTAGAAGCTAAGGATAAGGCTTGAAAAAAGAGAAGTTTTATATCTGACATTGATGTAATAGAACAAGTTAGTTGTTGGGTGCTAGAAATTTGTTGTACTAGACCTCATTAGACCATATATCTTCAAGTGGTGGACATCTACTTGTAGATTAAAACAATCAAGTCCTTATGGAAAGGTAAGAAGAAGAACAAGAAATATATTTACAACTAGATGAAGCACAAAGACAGATCAGTAAGATGGATAGGAAGATCAATATCCTAGCCAAACACCTAGCAAACATTGAATTTACAAACACAAAAGATGAGGATGATCCACATAAAACCATTCAAGTGGACTCCTCCACAGCCTAGCACATGTTTCTTTTGAATTTCTATTATGTTTTCTACTTTTTTGTTATAGCTGTAGATAAGTAAATCGGTTGGGAAAGTCTATGATAGATAATAGCAAAGAAACTATTTTTAGATATCTTTGTTATATTACTAGTTATAGTATTTGGTGGATGCATTTTGATAATCCTAAGAAATTGAAGCTACCTTATTGGTTTGGTTTCCCTAGTGGCGGGTCAGTAAGAGAAACTAGACATTATTTGAATGTACTTTTTTGATATGATATAATGTAATATACGTTGCTCTCTCTCTCTCTCTCTCTCTCTCTCTCTCTCTACTACACGTGCGTGCACACACACACACACACACGCACACACACACACACCACACACACAACACACACACGCACACACAACACACAGATATATATATATATATATATATATAATATTATAATATAACACAAAATTGCAGATATGACAACAAAGCACTCAACACTACACCACCACTATTTGGTCTATTCTATGTCTAAGAGCTTATGTACAAAAGTCTCTCTAGTTTTAGAGTCCCTTTAATCCCATGTTTAAACCCTTAATATTATTGTTCACATGCCTTGTAGATGCTATATCTCCCTCACCACTCAAAAGATTATTCACATCATACATATTACATTTTAAAACATCAATCTTTTTACAATATTTATTTTTTTTGTAAGTCAATCTTCTATTAATTTAGGAGAAAGGAGTACATATAGATGCCGTCAAAACAGGTGGCCTCACCCCCGACTGGGTTTGTTGACCAAAAAGTTCACCATATGACAAAAATGAAAAAGGGCCTCTAAAGGAAGAAATTAGAACCAATTAGGCCATAGGCACCAGATACAACTAAAACAAAAAATATTCTAGACACTAGTCACCAAAAGTAATGGATGCAGGGTTGTCCGGGGCAGTTCCAGGAGGCAGTTGATCCAGGTGGATATTGGTGGCCACCTGCCAAGTCCACCTGGACCCCCACCATTGTATTTCTTAGCATTTTCAGTTTCCTTAATTGTAGCACAACTTACTATTTTTAGCAGTTTTTCGGGTCCTGAACTTCCGGAGCCGTTTTGAGGCCCTAAACGACGTTTTTTGGGAATCCCAGGGGAAACACGGGTCCATGGAACATGGACCGGTGTTGCCGTTCCAACAATGATAGTGCTCGAATAGATCTTTCTAATGAGCTATTGTACGCGTCAAACGGAGATCATATGCTAAAGTTACGACCCCGGGAAGTTGATGTACCAACTTACCCCCAAACGGGGCCCACAGTTTGGCGTTTCATCTCCTAGGGTTAGGTTTTGGAATGTTAAGGGTTTTTCATTGTTTCTCAACAATAAATAGGCCTTCGAGCCTCATTCTAAGTCAGTTCAGAGGCATGTAGCCATCACATCTCTTCTCAGAGATAAGCTACCATCGCCCTAGCTAGTTTATTTCCATTTCTATTTGTAAGCATATTTTAGTATTTTCCATTAATGAAAGGAAGTATTATTTCCGTTGCATATTTGTGTATATGGTTATCTCTGTAATTTGTTGTGTTCCTGTTTAAATCCGGATCAGATCGTATTTATCATTATTTCATTTCTGTGATTTTGATTTTGCGTTGTTCAAACTCAAGGTTCAAAAGTAACTCCATGCTTATCAAGCAATGCCTTTCTCATCAAGAAGTTTGCATCTGCAGCTTGTGAATTTTGGATTAGCATGGTTTATTTGTTTATGATTTTTCCCATAGCGGTCTTGGTGACCCATGGCACTGTCAAATTCCTTGAGATAACGTTCCAAAATAGAGTGGTAAGAAGTCAAAGCCTATTAATTTGCCCCTCCATTCCTTGAAGAGGTATTTCTCATTGATTTGAATGCCCTTTCCTCTTTTAGTCAAAGAGTTGTATTTGGGCTCATAATAATTAACATCTTCTACACCCTTGTGCTTTTTTAATGATTGCCCGAATGAATTTGAAACATAAATAAATGGGATATTTGCACATAATTTTCAAATGGTATTCTTGGTGTTTAATATATAG